>JAVQJG010013369.1:0-39480 GCA_036024015.1 Craterocephalus amniculus
ACACACACACACACACACACACACACACACACATCCAAAAGCAAACACTTATCACTCTCATACAAACACTGAGCTAATCTTCATTCTTTAAATCCTGAAATGCCTGATTGGTTATGACAGAATTCAAAGGAGGTCCTTTCATGTCTTACACCGGCATATCGTTTCGCACTGTCGCCCTCTTCCACAGCAAACACACAGACACACACAAGCACGAGCACAAAGATACACTCTCTGCTGTTCTGTCATCTTGTCACCCCCCTGCCAAGAGCGCAGGGGAAAAACACCATTCAACCTCAGGAAACAAATTAATTCACGTGTCGGAGATCAACTCTCTGACTGGGAGCTACGGCAGACAGCAGTGCTGCTCTTCTCCCAGGAGTATTTTATGAAAAACTTGTAATGGGAAGTAGAACTTTAATAAAGTATCTAATGAATTCCAATGAAACAAACATGTTTTCGTAATTTGCAGCAGCGTTGAAGCCAAGTTGTTCTGTGACATAACTTGTCTGTGATCTTCAAAAACCTACTGTCACCCACCTCTCCTGGAGTCATTTATATTCATTTATTTATTTATTTTCTTTAAAGTCTGATCTCTCAGTTGTGCTTTAGCACAATCTCAGCATTTGGAGTGCAGCCCTAAGTTAGGGAGAATTGGTGGGTAAACACAACATCACTCTCAATCAATGCTTTTTAACATAAACCCAAACACTTTCAATGCCTACTGCTTCAAACTGAATAGGAAGTGAGAACAAACACAATGGGCTGTGAAAATCACAGAGGCTTTGTCGGGCAATGAAGCTCATTGGAACTTATCTGCTATGTTCTGTTGCTATTTGACTCCTGCTTTGTGATTAAAAAAAAGAGTGGAAATGATGAAATGTTTATTGTTTTGAGAGAATAAGGGAAATGTTTTTTTTGGAGACTGCAAAAAAATCAGAAAGAAGTATGATGCACATCAAAATGCCTCTTACCTCTGGTGCAGAAGGGGCCATCATAAGCGGTGGCAGAGCAGTCACACAAATAGCCATTATACCTCTCCACACACTTTCCTCCGTTCCGGCAGTACATCCCAAAACTGGTGCAGTGGCCCTGGCAGCCAGATTTGACCCCAGGTGTGACTTTGGCCCTCTCCTCCAGGTCAAGGGTGATTCCGTTCATTCGCAAGGCTCTGATACAGCCCAGAAAGCCCCTCTGTCCCCCCGCAGCACCTAATGAGCATGAGAGGAAGGTAGTAAGCTTACAGTTAGCAAGGGTGTGTTGCACTGGGAGAGAAAGGCGAACACATAAAGAAAAGAAAAGAAGGACAAATGGAGGTCAGAGATGCAGAAGTCACTCTGAATGCAAGAGTCTCTGTCTTAATCTGTTTTAGAAACGTTAATACCCTCATGCCTGAAGGAATCCACGGATGTCATGCTAATTGTCCAGAATGCGTCGTTGTTCTTGAAACAACCTTCGACTTGTTTGATTTCTTCACTAATTACAACAGACTAATGAACACCGTTTCTTAATGAACATTTCACAAGAATACACATGCCAATGGTCGCATGAATGCACGTATACCATTCTACAGAAAAACACAGATAAAAACACACCTCACACAGTGTACATGATTTGAATGAGTCAATCTAAGCATTACTGCTTAGCCTTGGGGTGTCAATGGCTATTTTTCTAAAGCTCTTCCGTCGTCATTCTGGCCCTGCACCATTACAAGCTAACTACCCATTAACTTGGACAAGATGGAAGCGTTAAAAAGATGGATGTGCACCTAAATGAGTAAAGCAATAAACATACCCATAAACACACACCTTCAGGTATAGATTCAAACATACATAATCACAGTGGATGCACACATGTGTGAACACACACTTGTGGGCACTACAATTAACAAGAGCTACGGGACATTTTAGTTATTAAGACCTCTAAATTACATCCTGTTGCTAACGAAGAAGTGCCCCCTCAAGGAGACATGTAAAGCAACTTGAACACACGCATAGTTTCCTCCCTTTTTAGCCTTCCCACACAGACAGAACATATAATAAGATTATTACATGTGCTTTGATTCTCCAGCCGTTGCATTATTCATAAATCAGGATGCAGGTGGGCGTTCACCTGCTTTCTCCACTTTCCAGCCCCATGCAGAATTAGACTCTTAGTAGACCTCTTAATTAATACATTTTGTTACAGTGATTGGATGGAGGTTTCCACCACCTGTTTACCCAGGTCTGAATCATTCTCTGGTTGAATGGACAGCAGGTCCTGAAGCCTGCAGAGACCGAGCCAGACAGGAAGACATATTGGTGCACAGGTGTGCAGGGTTTCTATAGAACTCACAAATGCAATAGAGTCAAGTGGCTGAATTCAGCACTGGCTTCTCTTAAATTCAGATATTTTGAATACAGCTGGAAATCATACACTCGATCATCTTTGAAACAATATATATTAGCTGATTTTATTATTTAGACACACACATACACATGTATGATGAAAAGAATCAGTCTCTTACAATACCTCTATTCAGCCGATTCTGAACTGAGCCATATCTGTTTGGTTGGTGAAACACCAAAAAGGAGCGATGCCAGATTAACAAATGGTCTTTTTAAGATGGCATCTAACAAAGGCTTCAGGAATGACTAACAGGGAAACCGCTAGATGAATATGATCTAACACAAAGGCAAAATTTTAAAAAAATCTGACATTTTGTGATACATTTAGAAAGTGAATGATGCCAAATCCTTAAAATTTCTCAAAACTAATGAATTTGACATAATTAAGTGATCAAGTCTTGTCAGACTGGTGGATGGTGGACAACAGATCTTTACTTTCCTTTTTTTTTTGTTTACAAAAGGTTGTGTAATCTTTTCAAACTAATGATTCATTGAAGAATGCTGCAACACAATCTGCAGGGACTGCTTCAAAGTGGATCATGTCTGCTTATTCAAATATGCCCGAAAATCTAATTTTCACAAACTTTCATCACAGCAGCAAACGCTTTTTAGTGAAACCGATGCGAGGTGTAAACAAGAAATGCTGTTAAGAAACATGCAATACAAAAAAGCTGCATTTTATTCATATAAGAGGTTTAAGCTTATTAACCAGCAAATGCATTTTTTTGTGTACATCTCATTGTGATTTCCTATAATTACAGTTAAATTTCACTATTTTTATGTGCATATTTATCATCTTTGACCGTTGTCAGTATATCCATGAGCACATATTCAGCTATGTGCACCTTTTGTCATACTGATTAAATGTTACCTACTGTCTTGGCAGGTGAGCGACGCCGGTTTCCCTGTGATGGGTGTTCCACACATGCAGTTAGGAGCAACAAGCAAATGCCGATCCATGCAGAAAGAAGGCAAAGAAAACAAACAAAACGAAAGGAGCAATGCACACATAGAAAAGCAAAACATCCAAGCAAGAGACAGCTGAGTTAAAACATGCAAAAGACAAAGAACAAATGTCATGTTGAAAATTAATCAAAAGAACAGATGGTTGCATAAAACAAAAACTGCGTGCTTGGATTAATTGTTATGTGAATGTATGAAGTGAATTGGAAAACTAAAAGTTAACAGTGTGAGGTAAATGATGGCAGCCCGATGGTATAACATTTACTTTTGAGGCCATTAGAGCAAACGAGCCACTGTGCAGCAAACACAGAAGCAATCAAACCTTGACAAGGAGCATATTGATTAAGGAGTCAAGGACATAAAAGAAAAATGAATATGTAACTAAATAAAAAAAAAAACAGATAAGCACCCTGTTGTATATCCTTCAATGTCTTTATGGGAAATGTGAAGCACAATCAGACAATTGAAACTCAAACTGCAGAATTCATAGTTGTATTCTTTATAAGTTTCTATCTTTTATTTTTATCAGTATGTAATAAGTCGTTGAAAATCAGACAAATGTGAGATGGTAGAAAGTGTTCTGTTATAAAGCAGCATCATGTGATTATAGACAAAAATCTTGCTGCCAGAAGGGCTCCCTTTGCTCTTGCTAAATCTTTTGATCAGACACAAAAAGATCTCTATCTGGAGGTCCACCTCTTGTGACTGGCTGGGTCTCTACCTGTGTATTACATTTTAACTTAAAGCAATCCCTCCACTTTGAAATGGAGCAGAGATGAGAGAGACCAGATATGAGAGAGTGCTGTCACCTCCATGCCTGTGGTTAAAAACAATCCTTCCCTTATTTCTTCCAGTGTTAGATAGCTGCTCCACACATAGACACCTGAGCTCTTCTGGGGCCAGAATACACACATGGAAATTAAAGAAGAAACCATGCACATTCCCGGTTTCACTGCAAAAAACGTTTCTAGCCTCTTTCCATTTCATTAAATATCAGTATAAGTATAGCACAAGCAGAATGGGTGCATGATTAGATGAAGATATTCAAATTAGCAAAAGGGATGAGGCGAGGGAAGTATATTACAAATGGGGATCAGGAGTATAACGGGTATCAAATCAGGATGCCTGATTAGAAATTGCAACAATCTCCTTTAGGCAGAACTCTTACTATAAGATAGTAAGAAGTTTGTGATCCGCCTCAGCACTTTTTCTTCTATCCGAAAATCCCTAAAACTATTTCAGCCCTGGAGTTTGGTCTGCAGAGCGCTGACAGCTCAGCACAAAAGACAAAAACGAAACAGAAGTAAATTAAAGGGATAAACAGGATGGATATTCTTCCATTTGAAATCCCGTAGCAATCCATTAGGAACAAACCTGACTTTTAGAAAATGATTTTAAAAAATAACTTAATCTGACTGGTAACAAGGATAGAGTTGATGTCCTCTGCTCAGCCTTTATCCAACAAAATAGAAATTTACATGAAAAAAAGCTATTTTTCTTTACTGTAAACTAAAGTTTCAGCAAAATGACCTCTGTAAGTAAAGCAGTTTTAAATTTAGCAGCAACTCTAATCACATACATGGATGAGTTTCCAGGGATAGTTTCCATGTGAGTATCATTAATTGTAATACATCTTTGTGTAAGAGTGTGTGGAAGTGTATCCTGGATTAATTTAATTAGTGGTAGCTGGGGCTAAGCTGGACTCAAGCCTCTTATGAGAAAACTATAATTTTCCATAAAGCTGGCTCTTCTTTAAGTTATGGCACAATCAGACATTCTCACAGCTGCCTTATTAAAAATCAAGTTCATACAGAACGTTTTTTAAAACTAACAATTGAATCCAGTCACATTTACACGGAGGGTGTTATTTGCCTCCCACGCATAAGAGTTCATCATTGTAATGAAGTTAGTCTCTCCAAGAGACTGTCTTTCACAAAGCTGATATTAAATTTGCAGTCAGATGTGTGTACGTGGTTCGGTCCTATACAAGAGGGTTGTTTCGAGTCTGGATGGAGTGAGAGTAAGTGTGTGTGCCTTACCCACGTAGAGCTGGCTGAACAGCTCTAGCCTGGTGTGTCCCTGCGTGGGAGCCGGTCGTGATGCGCGATAGGTTTGATCCAGCTGGAGGACAGCTTCTTTGATGTTGCGCTCGGCCATTATGCGATGCCACTGGTCGTCATTGAGGGGTGTAGCTGAGTGCACGGTTAACTCTACAGGCCCATTCCCCACATCGAAGGAGAAGGAGACCACCCTGGGGGCTGCAGAAAAAAACTTACAATCATAAGTTTGTCATCAAAACTACATGTCAGAAGCTTTTGAAATACATCAAGCACTGCCTTTTTTTTTTTTTTTTTTACAGTATATGACAGCTCACAGCTTTAGATTGGACTAACTCACTAAGCAGACCTGTTGGTTTTACATGAAAAAATATTGTGTTGCAGCATTCCTTGATACTGCTGGGGACGGGAAAGCCAAAGTGTGATGGTGAATGTGTTGAGAGGGAAGGGAGGGTCTGTGTGGAAAAGGGAAAAAACAGAGTGGAAAATGTCCTTGCTTTTCTGCAAGATTAATTTTCATTATCTCCAACTGAGTGGATTTGCGAGAGGTGATGTGTGTGTTTGGATTGTGTTATGGAGGATTAAAGCTGGGGGGATTGTCAGAAAATTTACTGCAACTCTATTGTCCAGCTGTTTACCATTTCAAAGGACCAAAAGGGGGCAGTGTTATTCCTTTTTACGACCATGCCCAGTTGTTCAATGACGTTTCTAACTGACTATGCCTGTGACCCCACCACCTGCCCCGGCCAGATGTTGCAGTTCCAGCTGCTGTGAGGTCACTCTTGGATGGCTTTCGCCTTTCACCTCTGCAAACTTTCTGTGTGTGCGTGAATGTGCTGTAGCCAAAAACAAGCTATTTTTTTCTTAACCTGCATCTTAACCTAATATAATTGGATAAGTAGCCTCCAGAAATATTACACATTTAGTATGAATACACGCAGCAGTGTCTCGTTTTTCCAGCTGAAAGATATACTGAATTTGTTTTTATTCCAGAGTTGGCCCCAGGAAAATGTTTAAGGCCTCCTTTCCTAAGCAGCTATAGCAAAGAATAATTCATTTTTGCTGCTGGCCAAACCATTTAGGATAAAAAAAACAACACTTATTTATAAAACATCTCTGGTAATAGTGTGAAACTGCTCAATAAGAGGTATACAGTACGATGGTGTCACACTGTTTCCACTGGTACCAGTGTGCTACAGCCATAGAGATGATAAATAGCTCCATACTTTACTGGTTCATTATAGCTTCATTGGCCTCCGTTTTTCACTGTATAATTTTATGTAAAAGTCAATGGGGAAATGAACTTTCTTCTTTTTGTTTTGCCCAATCAATGTGCCCGCCTGGCCCTTTTCACCTTTTTATATTGCTTTCATCTATTCTCAGCTACTCTCCCTGTATTCGGCCTTGGATTCTTTCTAAAGCAAACTGTGCTCCTGTATTTCTCTGCAACATCTGCTCTTCTTGTTTGTTTCTTTATATTTCTTTTGTTTTTGTTTTCTTTGTTGTTTACTTCTACACTTGTCTCCCAATCCTTCACTCAGTCATCCCTTTTCTGCATGTTATTTCCTTCATACTTGGGTTTCTTTGTAGTTTTTTTTAAAATTTGTCTTTCCAGAAGTGTTCCTCTAGAAATAGTGGGAACTTATTCTATATAATCTTGGCCCCATTTCTAAAGTTTCTCTATTCTTATTAATATTAACAACTGAGAAAAAAATGTAAAGGGTTCATTTCTTATCATTTCCAGCAGCAGCAATAAAACCTTAATGACATTTTTTTTTTAAATGTCGAAGTGCTGCATAAACCATGTTCATGTTTCCAACATTGTTAAATTGATCAAATTTACTGACCCTGGCCTCTGCTGAGTCTCTACTTCTCTTGTGTGACGAGTGCTGCTTTTGAACTGTGATAAACTGTCTGCTTCACCTGCATTCGTCTTTTATAGACACATCTTCTCACATTCACAGCCTCCGAACGTCCAGATGCTAAAACTGAAAAGCCCTGGAAAATATATACTCTCGTTCACACCAAATGTGCGCTTGTTACACACACAATACTTAAACTCAGCCTGTTCATATACTTATTTTGGGAGTCTTGCATTATCAGAATGAAAAATCAATATTCAATCAAGCATTTTTTTTAAAGATTGTCATTTATCCGTTGAAATCCAATGCAATTTTTTTTTAAAGAAAAAAGAACATTGGGTGCTTCATGCCTAATGATGCCCATGATGCTTTTAAATCTTCTGCATCCACTGGCTTATTCCCTTTGTTGTAAACATTATTGTACAAGATGCAGAAATCATCTCAGGAAAAGGCTGTCTGAGTGTGCTGAGTACATTAACCCACAAGATAAATCTAAAAGAAATTGCTTAAACATTTAAGCACACACAATTTACAACTTACAGCAGCATGCCGATAAACAGGCACACACACACAGTGTAAACCCTTTGACAGCCTTTAGTATGCTGAATTAATGATGTCTGTCTACTCAGAGTGGCCTGCAAGGTGAGGGGGTGGGGTGGGGGGCTACATCACTTATTTTAAATGCTGAAAGAAAGCCAATCACAAATCACAATATCCCAATGGAGACAGTTCCAGCAATGCTGTGTGTGTTTGACATTTTCACGTGTTGGTTTATTGCCAGTGTAAAGTGAGATTTTTGCCCTACAGGTTTGTGTCCATAGAAATAAATAAACTAAAGCTTGCCTCATTTATCTGCATAACCAATCTTCATGTCATATGTGTAAATATGTGTTTTTGCTTTGGTCTGTGTGTGTCTCTGTGTATGTGTTACTTGTATGTTGAGCTGGAAAATAAAGGACAAGCAAAAAATCTGTTCACCTTTTTATTTTTCCTGTTTGCTTTCATATCTATCATTTTTACATGGAGATGGAAAGAACAAAGTTCCAAAATATGCATCGGCACAGCGCAACCAAATGATGATAAATAGTGAAGAGACTGCAAATGTCTTCGTCTGAAACATCGCTGCATGTGGGGGTGTGCATATGACTTCTTGTGTATTTGTCTAATGTGAAGTTCAATTTGGCTGCTCTTCATCTATTTTCAGACGGTTGGCAGTGTATTATCTCTTCGATCTCTTTTTTGTTCTACTTGATAATCCTTTGCTGTTTGTCTGATTTGCTTTGTTAGCCTTTCACTCCATGTTTTTCACTTGGGGAGCGGGTTGGACAGACTGTACCTTTTAAGGAATGGAAATACTCTTTATGTGTAAGCCAATCCAAAACCTGCACCTTAATCTAGAAGTTGAATATTTCTTTGTATCAACATGGCTCTTCAAATAAAAGGTTCCTTTGCTTAAATGCACAGAGCACTTTTTCTCAGAGTTTAAAAAGAGCAGTTGAGGAAACGTTATAATAAACTTTTGACTTATATTTAAATAAGTAAAAAAAGACAGTGTTATTTGATTGCTTTTCTGATTATTTGATAAGTAGATATTGCTTTAAAAAGTCAGAAAGGCATCTGACAAACCTGCAGAGCCTAAGGCTAAACTTAAGAAGTACACAATTTTTTGTCTTCAAATAACAAAAAATGCTATGATACAGTTTCTAATCCACAATGTAGTTGGAAAAAAACTTTTCTCTGCTGGTTATCAGGCTTAAATATAACCTCTGGGTAAGGCAGAGGCTAGGCTGCATGGCATATGGCTTATAGAACATTCTTCCCCTCAAGCTAAAGAGAATCCAAAAAGTCAAGCATTTGTGTATTTAGGGACCTTTCAGTCAGAGACTTCTGTACAAGGCTTCACTGCTTCCTCTCAAAAACATTTATATATTTATATCGAACTATTAAGACTCCAAGAGGAATGTGACTTTGATTCTGCTGAGGACACAGTGAAGTGTATTTATTTACGCTTTTTAACAAGGTTTCACAAATGTATCAGTGAGTGTGTGTGTTTCAGCACGCACTGCTCTGAGCCTCTGCAGTGCCAAAGCTGCGCTATTCTAGCTTAATGCTGTCATTTCATGCCCTGACTGGATTGCAGCAGATAGAACTTTTGCACCAGAGAGAGGGCAGAGATTATGTGTGCGTTTATGTGTGCGTGCGTGCATGCGAGTTGTTTTGCAATTGTGTGTCTAAACGTGTGCTGCGGGGCAAAATGCAAGATGATAGCGAGGGAGAAGAGAGAGGAAATCAATGTGGGGGCATTTTTAAAACCTCAGGAGACACATGCACACAGTCTCTTGCACACACTGCAGCCGTGACAGGCTAAATACTTTCTGTCTTTGTCTTTAATATGCACGTTTTAAGGCAAACACCAACCCCCCATAGCAGTCTTTCATAGTATTTGCATATGCAGAATAGTGTCAGCACATCGTCTTATTCTCGTTAGAATATTTGCGCATGTAAAAGCGTGCAGATGAATATAAGAAGGAACTGAATAAAAAATTAAAAAGCATAAGGAGCTTCTAGAGCACAAGTGCTCTAAAACTGCCAGCTGACATACTGTCTATCAGTGCATTGAACTTGGGCTCACAATGCCTTTGTCAATTTAGTATCTGTTCACTGATTGAAATTTTGCTTCAACATGATGAGGCAGCCACAAGAAATGGTCAGGAAGCACCTCTGACACCACACGTTCAGTTTCTTTTGTATCCCCCAGCGATGCTATTAGCCATCAATAGGCAGCCATACTGTGCCAAGACTCCCCTTCACAATGCAGCTCTGTGATTAATTTGAAGAGATTTTAAAACTTATGATGAGAATGGTTTCACTGTGCCGTCTGCGAATTTCATTTGAGCCACTGGAACCGATCATAGAAGCCTGATGTGTGACATGTCAATCAAAACTCTCAGAGAGGGAAAAGAGGTTGTAAAATAAACTCTTGTTTAGGAATTAAAATTTCTTCTGTTTCTGCTTCTCTTCCATTTCAAGTTAAATGTTTGTTTAAAAGTCTAATGTAGTAAAATATCTAAATAAAAATAAATACAGATCACTAACGTCTTAAATAACATTGTTGCAGACCAACTTCCTGTCTGTTTGACAAGCTAAAAACTAAATAGATTTGGCTGGAAAGATTCCTAATGTCCCTTTTCTGCCTTTTCCACCACAGGAAAAAGAGGCTTAAATTAAGTAACGAAGAGAACATTCAAAATGTAACAGAACTATATTTTTCATTTGTGAAATATGTTTGTTATTCTTTCAGTCTTGAAAATGCAAATATGTTGATGGATGACCCGAGATATTCTGACTGTTTCTCTGCTTGCCAAGTTTGTATAGGAGAAAGTTCAGAGAGCGTTCTACACAGCTAATGTCAGAAGACTAATTTGTTTAATTGTCCAAGGGCTTTGGCACTACAGTGGAAAGCCTGCAGTTGATTTAGCTGTGTTAATTGTAGCTGTTGGAATTTCATTCATTCATACATTTCCTGCCAGTCCATCACAGGGCCAGCACTGACAACCATACAGGGAAAATATGCAAATCCCAGAGAGCTGGGAACTAAACCCATTGGGAATGATATGTGTTATTTTTAACCTTTTAAAGAAATCTGAGAAATCTGCATGTTACATGTAGTGGAAGAGATGAAATCTGAAGATGCTTTCCTTTTCAGAATACTTTTTCAGAAGGTGATGCACTGAAACCAGAAACAGAACAAAGAACATTCTCCTCTGTGTGTGGGTGTACTGTACATGTGTTTCTGTACGTACTCTGTAATGGAAAATGTTTATTCTCAGGATTGTAAATGCACATTTTCACAAAAAGCAGAAAGAAAACACACACACACACACACACACACACACATACAAAGTATGTGTGATTAAGGGCTTATGTTATGTCATCCTTGAAAATGGATGATTTGGTTAAACAAATGTTCATAATAGACATAATTATTGCACATACCAATTACCTTAAATAAATGATTGCTCTCTCCTGCAATCACACGATGTGTGTGCTATAATCAGCAAAGCAAATGCCCTTTTCTGGTGTGCGTCCGTCTGTCTGTACAAGCTTTTATGTGATTCAGTGTGTATGTGTTTGGCAGCACGCACCCATCACCATGAGATGGACTGCTGGATTACACCTCACACTTGGCTAGATAAAGACTCAGTGTAAGAATGAGAGAGGGAAAAAGGTAAACACAAAGTAATGACTCCCACACTCCCAGAGTCACTTAAAAACATCTCACATTTGAGCTCCAGGCGGATGAAGTCCGTGTTTCCCAGGTTTTCCAGGAAGACGCCATAGGGCGCACTTGTCTTGAAATAGAAAGAGATGTCAGCGCTCGTCTCACCCTGAAAAGTGGCAAAGTGCAGGTAAGATGACGGGGTGGTGAATGATGCGGCATTCCAGTAGTTATCTGTGAAAAACATAAAAAAAGAACAAGAACAAAACAAACAATGAGTGGCAATTCACTCAACACCTGCTGTACCCTCCATTAACACCGTGGCAAGCATTTTATAACCCACTGTGATCTGATAAGCTGCAGAATACATTAAATGTAGAAATAGTTTCATTTCAGATAGCGACAGATACATTTTCATTTCATTCAAGAGCCAGAAACCTATTCTGGATGAAATACCGCTATCTCTTGGCTATTGTTTAATGTGGCTCATTTAATATCGCCCCTGTAAAATTATTTCACCACCTACAGTATGATTTTATTTCCACAAAGCCGGCAATTTCCTGCGTGTTCAATAAAACTAGGCACTCTATCAAAAGTTGATCATCTTGAAATAACAGACAGATAATTTCTTTCACTTATGAAGACCTGAAAAGGCGATGATGGTGCATGGATGAAATGTTGCAGGATTTTTGATAACTTTAATAATGACTTTTGAATGAAAGGAGACCCGGGGCGGTTAATGAAGACGAAGTAGCAGCGCACTAAACAGCTGCTGATGAACTATCAGACTGTGGTTGATGGAATGACTTCTCCGCTGTCTCTTCTCCCCGCCACCCACCACACCTCTGTCTTGCCCCCTATCACTCATGGAAGATGAGGAGTATGTAGAAAAGGGTGGAGGAGCGGAAAAAAAGTAGCAAGAGACCAGGCACGGGTGATAGGATCGAATATTGAAGAAAGCGAAGGGAAGGAGGAAGGGAAAGTCATACAGAGGGCAGACGAACAGGAGAGCAGGAGAAGCTGGGGACATGTGGAAAAGTGAAGGCTTGTGTGGTATCAGCTGGGTGAGATCTTTTTAATGCCTTAGAGGAATTGATTTCAGACCAACACCTGGACACAGCTGCATACAGGAGAGAAGTGTGAACGCTCATACGAGTCAGTCTTAGTGGGCCTAAAAGTGAAAAATATTGACATCTTGTCTGAGCCCATGGTGACTTTTGACCTTCAGCCTAAAATCAAAAGCAACTCAACATAAAAAAGCGTCAGTTTCCTAAAATGAAAAGTAGTGGATAAAAGACAACTAAAAAGCCCTGCCAGGCTGTACCCTGCATCTGGCCTGCTAATTGAGAGAGGCTCCAGTTTCCCAGTGACACTGAACAGGAATAACTGGTACATAAAAAGAATGAGTGACTACAATGTTAGCTGGTTTATTTTCTGGCATTTCAGCAATGGTCTGCTTATTTAAAGGCGTACAACTGGACGTGTTTCATGGATGCAGCTATCTAGCACTGTTTACCTGTCTCCTTCTACTAAATGTCCTCTAACAACATGTTGGACTGATCTCCTCTCTTTCTTGCCTCACATCCTATCACCAAGGGCAAGGGCAAACAGTGGGCATTCACACACACACACATACCATCTACAACCAACCCCCTACCACACACACACACAAACAACAGCTCACTTTTATGTCTTTGTGATTAGTGTGTTTGAAGTTGAAACGCTGATCATTTCTCTACTGGAGACACGGCCAATTACTAAACCAAGCTAATTTGAGACCAAACCGTCGGATGCCTGCAGAGCGCACAGAAACCAATAATGATGCACAAACAATGATTCTTCATCACTGCAGAAAGGTAAACCAAGACCACATACTAGCTGACAGTTAAATGCCCATTGCTGATGTTGGTGATTGCAGAACATGCAGGACTTTAAGAATAATGGTGCACTTACAAAGAACAAGCAGAAAGCTAGCTAAGCTGCAGAGCGTATTGATATAATCACAAAGATTTCCACAGAAACAGAGTGAACCTGATGAAGTGTCATGAACTAAGATAATTATCTGTCTGCAGTGGATGAAAGCATAGGGGCTTTAAATGAGAGAATAAAAGAAGCCTGACAGAGACACAGAAGGACACTTGGATATAAAATTATTGCTTGGAGGCGAGTCATGTTTTTGAAAGAGGGGGGAGAGAACAGGAGGGAAAGAATAAGAAAGAAAGTAGTGGGAGGAGAGCAAAACTGCTCAAAACAGATTCATGGTGTGAGAACTAAAGGAGAATGAAGAATTAGGGGGCTGATGGAAACCCGGGCTTGGAAAGAGAACGTTGTACAAACATGGAAGCCAAATTATGAACCTCTGATTGCTTTTGTGCCAAACTCACAGATGCAACTGGTTTGGTTGGCACTGCTGCACATTCATCACTTACATACTAAAATCTTTACCAAAACAAATATTCCAAGCAGTTTCAAAAACAAATGTTGAGTTATTAATAGGGATCCTCCCTAATACTTTCTGTTGATAGGCCACATCAACCAGCTGCAGAGAACAGGAAGGTCAGTATTGCATTAGGTTAAAGGAAAATTTCGCTTTTTTTTACACACTAATGATATTTTCGTTAATTTTTCCTCTCTAGTATGTTGTCGGACCATCAGAGCACTTCAGTGTGGTAAAAAAAAAACAAGTTTTTAGGGCGGACCTACACGGGAGCAGTTGCCCGATACTTATCATTAGCTGTGCTGCTAGCGGCTAAATACTGGAGCTATCTTAAAAATTCCTTTCCCATCACTCACATGTATGAAAGGAAAGATGAAAACAGACCCCAGGTTAAAGAAAAAAAAGCGAAATTCTGCTTTAAGGTTTTGTCTGCATCAGTTCTTATATTAATGTGGAAAGGCTTACTATGTATTCAAAATTAAACAAAAAAGCCTTTTTTTGAAAAAACTGTCCACGGTTGGCGAAGGGCATAATTTTTCTGTTTAATTGGTTGTCAAGATAAAACCAGTTCAGCAAATTTCATGATGTTGCTTCTTCTCCCCGACCCCTTGGAACGCACTGTGTACTGCACCATGTGCAGAATATGGACCTGCCAAAGAGCATCCCAGTTAATCTGCGGTCTTTGTGGAGACACTCCTCAACTTCACATGTCATACAGGAATCTTGAGGTATGTTTCTTCTGAGAAAGATCCAAAAGCTTTTATGCCCCAAGGTTTGTTTTTGTTTGGTTGTGAGCCTGAATATGACCTAATCATTAGCAAATACATGAAACACTTTAATATGAATACAAAAATTTGTGCAAATACTTTGCATCATATGTAATTGTTTTTTTGGATAGGGGCAGGTGTCAATAAGAATTTATTCTTCTTCCTGCTCCTTTTCATGCACGGTTGTAGTGTTCAATTAAACACAAGAAGTTAATGAAAAGGAAATAACGATTGTACACTACTACATGCGTGAAACAAAAATAAATGAAATGAAACAAAAGAATTGACACACTTACGTAATGTTAGATATATAGTCTCAAAATAACCATCAATCATGAGGCTCATTTCCTTCCAACAAATTAAGATTACATGATGTAGATATAGCCAGAAATATATAAGGGAATCGATATTTTTAATTCAAAATAATTCTAAGGTTTTTAAAAACTGGATTCAAGTGTCCTTTCAAACAGGCTTAAGCAGATTTTAGAAAAATGATAATGAATTTTCCTCATATTTAATTCATATTTTATACTCTATACCCTAGATATTTGTTTTTCATTTGATGAAAAAGATTTTACAATTTTTTTTTTTTTTTTACCACTTGTATTCTTGGATCCATGGAGTCATTTAACTCAAACACTGTGTTATAAGAAACCCTGAAATCAGCCGTTGACCTGTGCATTGGCACACAGGGACATTCTCAAAAAAAAAAAAAAAGAAGAAAATGAAGTCCACTGAACTGTGGAGGCTGACATGATGTGAGGCACAGTTCGAGGTGAAGTGTGGGTCTAGAGGCCAACTGGATGATTCATCTGTCTGCGCTTGACCAGATGGGTCATGTGCCAGTACCAACAGATGGTTAGGATGACTGACTGCACCGTCGCAGGTCGTTAACACTTTCAGGCAGACAAACTGAGACAAGTAAAACACAAGACATGAGCATTCACATTAGAAACACAATGTACACTCCTGTAAGACAGAGGGACTACACAGATACAGCCATATTAGCTTATTAACAACCTTGCCCTTTCTCTTCACATCTAGTTTGCAGTGTGACATTCAATATGCCCAACTTCATCTGATCTCAGGATTTCAGGTTAAAATAAACACGCTGCGACATCCAATTTAACTTTTCCACTTACTACTTGCTCTTCCAACCCACATACTTCTAGTCAAAGTTTTTTTTCTTAAATCAAAGGACTAAGAATGGCCTCATTTATACAAAGTACCCCTCAGGGCATGGCTCAGATATGATTGTTCAAAACACTTGAACCTATATACAGCTCTGTAATGAGTTGAAGGCATGCAGGCGCATCAAGCATATATTTCTTCCTCACTCATTTTTTAATTTCCATTGAGACCTGTATTTCATCTCATTTGTGTAATTGAGCCATCTGTGGCCTGTCATTTTATGGTCTAGGTAAAGTATATGCAGGGTAAATGTAGCATTTGAATATTCGGGTAATTAGTTTGCGTATGTCATTTGAGACCTGCAAAGCCTTTATCAATCTCACTGTGTAATTAAGTTGCTTGTCATACATTTTTAGCACTAAACCCTCAGAGCTCAAAGCTGTACAAATGGAGAGATGATACGAAAGACAGAAATATAAACCCTTTAATTATTTTCTTCCTAATTATTTCTGTAAGCTGTCATTAGACAGAAGGAACACCTGAACTTTATTTTTTGAAAATTGAATGTTATGCTAAAATTGGATGCATAAATGATATGGGATGCTTGCACATACATCATTATTACATCATGGGTATGTAATCAGGTGGTATTGTTGAGATTTCTCAGTGCATCTAATAGGACCCAATAACCATAATCAACAGTGCAGGTTAAGCAATAGCACAGTTCATGAATGCAACAGATAATGAAGGGCAATGGATGAATATAGCTTGAGGTAGTTTGAAGTTCTTTCTTTTTAAACAGGGCAGAATATGATCTGAAACAAGAAAACGCAGAGATCAGTGTGCATTCATGGGTTATCTAGGGTTTCTACTGATTGCATTTTAAAGATTTACACAATACGGTCTGACAACTTTGACGGTAGAGCGCATCAGATTTATAAGAGCAGTTGCTTATTCCTTCATGTCAGTGCTAACATGATAAAGTGAGGATGATGAAGAGACCACAAAGTTTTTCATTAGTGATACAATATGATAAACAGGGTAGAGCTGTAAAGCAGTGATGGAGAATGACAGCGTAGAATAACTGTGTAATCAAGTGCTGGTATTAAAGTTGTAAAACAATATTTTTTTATGACGATGGAAGGACAGACAGCACTTAAATCTCTACAGAGGGTCAAGTTATTAATTTGAGAGAAAAAGTTGTACATGAATCTTGAATGACAGTCTGCTGTAAAGCCAGACTCCCAAGTGATAAGTTGAAAGAAAGAGAAGAATGATGATGAGCTGGAGCCCAAAAGGGTGGGGCTGAAACATTATCATGCACACACAGTGAAGAATCAAGTCCTAGTAATGTTTATATACATTAAGTTGATAAAATATAAAATTTTGATTAAATTTATGAATGTCTAGCGTAGTGACATGTAGACTTAATTCAGTTAATGGGCACTCCTGAATGTGAAGCAGACTATTCAGAATATCTTTAGAAAATAAATTCAAATGTATCAACTTTGTATTAATCAGATAAGTCACTAAAGTTCACCAGAAAAAACAAGAAATAAATTAATAACCCCCTATCCCCTTAGTATTAAGCAAGCGGTAAACTTACAGACTCAATATTTCTATTGTTCTCCAATAATTGACTGTACCTCTGCACAATCCCTCTGACACACAAGTTACCACAGGGAAAACTGACTACTGTAGCCGAGCATTAATTCTGCTGACACTTTTTAACCGGGCCATGTAAAAAAAGATTTCAATACACATTAAATTCATCTGCGCAAAAGGAAATGTGAACAGGGCGTAGATATTAAAAGTGTTGGTCTTGCCCTTATTACAAAGGCAATTTGCAGCTCTCCAAATGTTTCCAGTAGATTTTGGTCGAGACGTATTGGTGGTTAAAGGGGACAATATATTATAAAATTTCTCTTTTTCTGTGATTTAAGAAATATATTTTCGTGTATGATATCACTAACGGCTCAAAATCTTTAAGCATAAAAAAATCTTTTTTGGCATCTGAGGTTTAAAAATATGACATTACGTAAGGTTTTGAAATTCGCTGGTAGAAAGTACATCAAACTCCCAGCTCAGATTATTGTTGTCTCGCATCCTTGTCTTCATCTCCTCCCAAATTCATGTTCACTCATTGTATCACACATATAGCTCAGACTTTTTTTTAACTTTTTGCTTGGCTATGAATAGGACTTTCTAATCAGCTGCCCAAAGTTCAATCATCTAATAATGAATAGATGAACTAATAATGGTTTAGTGGTTTGTTTCAGGATAGTCTAGCTGGAAATCTTCGTTTGGAATTTGTCTGCATCATCATCATCATCATCATCATCATCCATTGGAAACACAAATTTCAGTTGAAAATAGACCAAATGAACAACAGTTTTTAACATTAGCTGCTAAATCACAAATGCAAATGAATGAAGCAACAATAATATGATGGAGCTGACGAGGAAACTATAATGTGAGTTATTAATACAGCATTAAGATTCCAGCCCTACTTCAGCCTTTCCATCTGCAGTGCAGTCTTTTAACAATGAGGGTAGTCAACACATTAAAAAAAGACTTTACAACAGGTGTGTGTAGCTGAACTGCAGATAGAAGACATGTGAGTATTCCAGTAATTCATCATTATGGTGAGTAAAAGTATGAGCCTGGTTTGTATTAGCTCTTATGCCATGCACTGTATGCTCCCTCACTCAGACTCATAGGGTGCTTGAAGAGTTACTGGGTATGATTTGGATCTAGCAGGTTTTACATTTGCAACCCAAATGGAGGTTGGGGGACACATTGCAACTAAGATGTATCCTGTGGAACAGGTGTATGTCAAATTAATGTCTCGTTACCAGGGTTCTGCAGAGCTGAATGACACATTAAGGGAATTCAGAAATTTGATTCAGGTGTGCTGGAGAAGGGTTGCGTCTAAAAGTTCAGGATAGTAGATCTCGAGGACCGGACTTCGGTACCCCTGCTGTAGAAGAAGGGGGAACAGAATTAAGTTGCTTACTCCACAGCAGTAAGTTGCAGGAAAAAGAAGGAAGTTCATTGTTTCTGAGGGAACCTATGACGTTTTTGTCAGATATTGACCAGAGCATGGATGCAGATAAGAGCTCAAAAATCCTCAAGATCAGCTTATGCAAAAAGCGCATTAAACTGTCAGAATTTTCAGAGATGATCTTTAAGGTTGTTCATTTTCTTGTCATTTTTATCCCTTATGTACAAATTGTTGCAGTGTCTTCACAAAAATAAAATACATTTTTCTGTAAAAGTTTTGGAAAACACTGATATAATCGGGCAGAGCATTTTTTTTTGTTGAATACATCCAAATACATCTAAACTGTTTGTACACATTTATTCTAAATTTGGGCCCAACTGGAAAATGTAACAAGCCCTACAGATACTCCAGAGCCTTTCCCATACAGCCTGTTTGTAGGGCAGTTGTGCATGTTCTAAATGATACTTACATTACAATATTCTAACAAAGTTTGAACTTGTTAACTCACCATAGTTTAGTGTGCTATTTTAATTGTCTGGAAATGCTCCTTGTACTAAGCCCACAGAGCCACATTTGGCACAGTGTGCAGTCTGCCATATTGGCTGAAATGACTAATCGAGATTGCTCCAGGCCAGTGTGAAGCATCTTGTGAAACTTCTTGATTACACTGCAACTACTGAAACTGGGATTTGAAGACCTTTGTTGATTGCCTTGTAGCCTTTGGAAATGTTAAATCTCTTGATTATAGCTTTTCAAATACACCAAATGGCCCTTTTGTCAAAAGAATCTCAGTAGCTGTGCTTAAGGTACATTGTCTGTTTTTATTTCCCTGTGTGGCAGAGTTTTTAGGTTCTTTTAAATCTTTCTCTGAAAATTCTTTTATCAGGATAAAATGGTTATTTTATGTCTACCTTTAACATATTCAGAATTTATAGTCAGCATACCTAAATATTTGACTAGAACTTTAATAGAATGATTATAAAAAAATACTTTATTAATCCAAAAGGGAAATTGCAAATCATTGTGGTTATTAAAAGCACTCCTCTGTTCTCTCTGTATCTGCTGTATCCTTTCCAGGGTTAAGGGGCTAAAGAGCATGCCAGCTGTGCCCAGGGACACCAGGGACCATTTCCAAATCCACCACAGGTCTAGCACAAACAAACTACCATGGAGGCTTCACTCATACCTATTATTAATTTAGATTTGTCAATTAACTGAACACAAATGTCTTTGGACTGTCACTGGGAGACCATGCAAACTGAGGTCTCAGCCAAGATTTAACTGTTAACCCCCTTGCTGTGAGGCAATGGTGTTAAATATCCACATCCTATTCTACACAACTCCATGTTTGTACACTGATTAGTAAAATGGCAAACAGATTTCTCAGGCCCTCATTGTTGGCATGGTGTCAGCTGCAGAGACGCAGCCGTATTAACAGTAACAAATGAGTGTAAATCAATTAATTAGTTTTGATCATCAATGACCCCGTGCAAGCTTTCCTCTGTGATCATTGCTGAGGCTAGGCATGTCTCACAGCAGGTCCTCGACATCATGTACTGTATGTGCTGCTTTGCCTCATTTGCTATCTTTTATTTTCATTTCCATCAATTAAAATGTCCAAACCCTTTTAACATCAATAAATGGAAGTAATTCCTCTTCGTCTGTCTGTGATTGTATTGACTTCCATTAAACTAGGCATGGAAATGGGCTTCATTAATGCTGAGGCACGCATACACAAGACACATGCACAGAAAGGTGAGCTCTTAAGTTCTTGTTCCTAGGCGAGACAAAGCGAAACAGACGCGTAGAAGTGTGCACGTGTGCATACACACAGACCACCTTACTAAAACTTTCCCGGACTGCTTAAGACGTTATTCATATGTGTATGAAAACCCATTATATAGCAGCCAATCGTCATTGCTCTTAGTGAGACGGAGCTCCATACTCAGTATAAAAAGCATCAATCATGCATTGAGCACTTATTCATGTGTGAATTTTCTAATATACATTTAATTTGCCTTAATGGGCCAATGTATAATGTATGCTCCGCGTTCTGGTATCGTGGCCAGCATGGAGGCACGCATACCTCACAGTCATCTTCATTTTAAACTCAGTTTGATTTCGGTCATTCAGTATATAAGAGGATGACTCATACAGGGATAACAAAGTAAGACAAAGGAAATATGGCTCCATTTAAGTGACAGAAAGATCCATCTTAAGTAATTGTGTTTATCACACTGCTACATGATAGACCCCTATACACACAAACAGATGTGATGTCATGGGTCATTAAATCGTAGTTTGTTTGTGTGAAATGAATCTCTATGATGAGGGGACATTAGTGAGAGTGGCACCAGGTTGTTGATGAAGGGACCATAATCAGCGTGACACCAGGGAGGAGGAAGGGCAGGTGTTCTGTCATGTTCGGCCCTCTTGACAGAACCAGGTCACTTCCTGTCTGTTGAATAAATGGAAGAATGGACCGGTAGAGGCAGAAATGAGTGAAAAACTTCAAGAGGAAAGAGTGAAAGCCATATCTGTAGCATTCTAGGGAATATTACTTTGCAATCTTAAATCCAGCGCTGCCTCTCTAATGTATTGGTCCATTCTATTATAACCTTTAGAATGAAAAACGAACAGTCAATGGACTGTTTTATCTTTTCTTCAATTTTATATAAACCATTATTGTTTGAATGAGTGCCTTGCACTAAAGATCCGTGTTTGCTTATACTCTCTGAAGGATATTGCTTTTTATGAAATGTCTCTGATATTCCATTGCGGATACTGACGTGACTTCATCTCCATCCTCTTTTGATTTAGTTTTTCTTCAGAGAAAAAAATAATAAAAAGGAGAGGAAAAACCCAAACATAACCACTTATTTGAGAAATACATAAAGCTTCCATGAAAGGTAATATATTCATAAGATTAGAATTAAATTGAGGCTGATGTCACACCGGTATCAGCTGATTTATTTTAGACACAGGGAAACACTGACGGTTGTCTTTCTCCGTAGTTAGTGAGATTTATGTTTAGCTCAGATAAGTGAAAACATTTAAAGAAGGTATCTTGGCTTCTGATAACTTTTAGGATACATTTGAACATGACAATAAAAGCATTAGTACATAACAAGCCCACTATGTATCATTATCTCATATAATGAGCTTCAACTGCTACAGATCCCCTAAACTGACTGTGGAAATCAACTTAGTTAGGTAGAACAGAGGCTTATCCTCAACTATATGACCTATATGTATCTAAGAGTGCAGATACCAAATAATCCTCCATGATGCAAAGTTGAGCTTTTGCTCATATGATTTTATGTGAAAGTCGACTAAGATTGAACACAAGCATAGAGAGTTTCATTTCAGCGTGTGCAAGTGTTGCATTACGATTTGATCCAATTAATCCATGCAGACCTGACATAGACACAGTTCATGTAGCAGGAAGGTTCTGGACAAGGTGAAACATTGCAGACCAGAGTTTTATGGAAAGACAAGCGGTCGATAGTGCAGCGCTGCAGGATGTGTGAGTGTCTTCCAACTGACCCAAAGTCCCACTGAGAGCTGTGTGCCAACACTGATTACAAGAGGAAGAGAGAAGAAACAAGAAGAAGTGAACTGCCTCTCAGTCAGTGTGTGTCTGTGTTCATCAGAACACACAAGTTTACCTAGGAAACAAGTGCAACTACAGGGACCTGAGTGAACAACACATGATGAAGAGATGAGAGTTCAAATGGAAAGTCTCCGAACAGACATGATGTCTTTATACAGCCATACACACACAAGGTACACAAGACAAAGCATTATTTTTTATATGATTTTTGTAATGTGAGTATGAGCAGTGTGCTAATTTTACTACATATTAATGTTAATTTTCTCTTGTTTTCAGTTCCAAAACATCTGCAGCTAACCTTTAAAAAGCTTGACTAAAATTGTCTGAACTGTAAAGTCAGTGACTCGTTCACAATTCATCAAGATATTAGCAGAATATTCTATTAAAACTAAGTATTAACTCATACATGATACCTCTTCATCATATATTAAGGCCAACTAATACTGTTAGGTGATGTTATTCTCATATTCTCCTTTGTTTCCGTTTTCATAGCTTCATCTCCTTTCTGCTGCATTTCACTTATTTTTTGGCTGCAGTTTTTGGGCAGTACATGTGTATGAAGGCTATAGATAGAACATAATTAAGTACACCTACAACCTCACTCGTAACATCAGTGTGACAGTTGGTAAAATATTCTTGATTTCTTGGATACGGAGCTTTCCTTCAGTACAGTCTGAAACTTTCTGAACACACAGACTTGTGGAGTTGGGTGGAGGCCAAGATTAAATGCTGTACTTGCAGACATTAACTGCTTAGTCGGCCTTTAATTTCCACTGGGATTCTGGATGAAGAAACAGTCAAGTGAGAAGAGTGAAAATAATTAAGTTATTCAATTGCGAAGTATTGAATTCTGATGTTTGTGTAAATAACCATTACGTGATTTGTCATAGTAAAATCCAGAGCCCTGAACTGAGTTACAAGAAAATGTTTCTTTTTTTCCCTCAATGGTAACAGAATCTCTGGAAATGATCTAACAATCATTAAACTAGAAAAAATGATACGTTGGGCTGCAGGTTTGGAAAATCCTTAGATGGACATGATCAATGGTCACAGGACACAAATTTCAAGTTTCAAATGGTTGATGTGGAGAGTAGCTCATAGTAAGTTACTACCAGATCCAAGGATGTTCAGCATATTCACAGCTATTTTATTTACTCTTAGTTGAATTTAGGATTATCCCAAATATGTTAATACTTTTTTAAAAGAAACATTAATACATAAATAAATGATTAAAAGAAAAAATACATTTCAAAAATCTATTAAGGGACAAATTACCTAAAAACCTGTCACAGTGCCATTAACTGCTGAGCATAATATCAAACAGAGTTTTGTATTTTGTTCCCTCTGACTGATAAGAGCTGCACACAAAGTAAAATGGTGAATTTTAAAAAGAGACTGGAGGTGCTCTCTTCATTCAAACTCTGATGAGCACTTGACAAAGGTTATGCAGTCGTACCTCTAAAACCTGCTGAGAATTAGTTTGCAAATGAAACCACTCCTCTGTGTAGATGACTTGGAGAAGGTCATTAGGACACATATTGCTCTGTAATTAGGCCACTGTAACTGCAGTCTTTCTGCTCATTCAAAGGTCGCTGCTACACCTCCAGCTACAGTAATCCATAAATACTCAAACTAGTTTCCACTTTTCTGTCCATCCTCCTCTAATGCTCATTCCAAGATCATCCCGATAACGCCGAAGCACAGCGGGATTTCACACTGGGTCAAATTTCTAATGCCTTTACTTTTTTTGAACTAAAGTACAGCACAGTACCCTGCTTCAGAACCCCTGCTGTGTTCCACATTTTACAATATTAAAGTGGATCCTTAATGAGATAAATCAGGTCTGTAGTTCTGAAATACATTGTAATGCTGACTTCTGTTTGTTGTCTTTTAGATCTCTACTGTAAAATAACTTAATAAATAAGAAACCATTTTTCAATCAAAACAAACACTAGACTAAAAGTATTTCTTGATATTTATCTGGTCCCATAGAAATACTGCTTGTTATCAGTTCATGAGCAGTCATTTTCTTAATTGATCAATTTGGCATCGGTGCTGGAAATTGCTTTCCTGGAGCCAGCAATGATTTCTTCACTTGTATTTTTATTTCCTCAACCACAGTTTATAAAGGTTATAATGGAAGGGCTGGGGACAGAAAACATGTCCAATTTTGCTTAACAATAACAAAAGACCCATCAATATTTCTACTAACAGCTGCCAACTCATTTTCTTTGGCTTGAATAAACTTAAATTCTTAATTGAATCAAAATCTTGTTGCTCATGTACACAACCACAAAATTGATTAAAGATCTTTGAGCCAAAAATCATATTTACAAATGCTTTTCCCACAGTTTTTATTCAGATACATCTTTATTCTTTCTTGGTATAGATGCTGCCTATCACTCCACAGCAGAATAATCATGTGTCAGTGACACAGTACTCACTGTCTCCTTGACAACGAAGTGGTCCCACTGTGAGCTTGGCCTCGGAGCCCGGTCTGTTTGTATCACCAATGGCAACTTGGCTGACAGGCAGGTGTTCTTTATACATCAAAAGACCTGAATCTTCTCTCCTGTATGACAAAGGGTACAAAAGAAGGTGTACATTACAGGCTGTTAGCTCATCATCATCCTCTGCAAGTGCGTAAATGATCCCTCTTCTGCAGCGAGAAAGAAAACTTACACAGTCATCTTTGAATTGTGTTCAATCTAACTTCAATTTGTATAATTTTTAAAATACAAGGATTTTTAAATGCTGTAAATCTGGTTAGTTTGAGGCGTTAGATGTGGTGTCACTTACTTACAGATTAATAGTAACTTCATTAGTTAAAACCCCCAAACATAAAAATGACTACAGATTTTTTTGCGTATACTTTACTAAAAGTGCATTAGTTACAACGGTGACTTTAAAAAGTTTTGCAACTTGTAACTTTTACTTGTTTTTCACCTTCTTTGAACATAGAGTCTCTTTATAACTTTGTAAATCAATATCAATAGCGCTTCTGCCCTACCATAATAGACTCCAGTAAAATTCAATCTTATTACTGGTTTGGAAAAAGTTCTGATGAGGGAAGTGGACGAGGTCGAAAGAATAAGGAAATGCAAAGGAAATATATTACTGTGTCACATAATTTAGCACCCCTATATTAATTTATTTTCCACATTGCTTTCACTGTTTGAATTTTTTCCTTGCTTTTAATATTGCTTTAATTATTTTCAGTTACATTTTACATGGAACAATTTTGGTTTTGCCATTTCTTTTCCTTTCTTTTTTCTGGATTATTTTTGCTTTTTCACAGTTTGCCATTTTGCATTGATTTGGATTCAATTTTTTTCTAAATCGCTCTATCCATGCTTTTACTCTCTGTAACTTGTCAGTTGCCTTTGCTATTTCCAGAGTGCTATCCTGAAAAAATAAAGCTCAATTGGAGGTCCTGGGCTCAAACCAATGACCATATTTTTACAAGGGTTTTAATGGTTCATAAATTATTTCTTGCACTGGCAAGAACCTGGTAGAATGGAAAACAAGATGCACTAAAGTAGTAGCAAAATCTGACACTGGTAGGGGCTTTTGTTAACATTATTTGCATCACCTCTGTGTGCAGCCACGATTTAGCAAGAACTTCAATTTTTTAAAATGAATTCCAGACCCTTGACATAGTAAGAACATATTCATTATATTCATGTATATCAGTATTCAATAGTTATCCTAGGTATGGCAATCAGTTAGTATGCATAATCTAGTGGTTAGCTTTACTGACTTGGTAATATAAAAATAGTTATTACACAGGAGCTTGTAACCCTTCATAAATGAGAAAGGCAAAAATTAAATCCATATGTTTATATTTTCTCTTCCTTTTCTTATTCTTTTGTGAAGTTTTTGTTGAGTACAAATGGAAAATATATTGAAAACAACAAAAACAATTGTTAAAAGAATTCAAGCTCATGTATTGACTTGTCTGCATTGTGAATTACATTCATTAGGGCTGAATGTTCATAAATATCCCATCACTATATACAGTCTATAAGGTATTATCTACTCTTCCCTCCTGTGGTAGCTTTTCTCCTCAAAGAACAACTTCTTTGATATCTTTCTGCTGGTCTTTTTTCCCTTTCTTTATTTAAACCCCTCATTAACATTGTCTTTGCTTGCATGGTTACCGCATCATAATATGGACTGCTGCATGGTAGTTAATTTATGTGATTAAATCTATTATTCTGCAATGCAGATCTTAAAGAAAAAATACATGCGTAACCCACACTTCTAGTCTAATCTGTAAAATATACTGAAACAGTAGTAAAATGTGTGTAAACACAATTTTAGGAGATATTGGTATCATAAGTGTAATTTTTCATTAAAGGTTTTCATTAAGAAGACAATATAAGGTATGATAAAACTGTGAATGAACACAAAGTATTTGTTAAGGTCGTGTAAATTAGAATACAGTTTTTATAAGGTATAAAAATATAATTAATTTAACAGTACTTCAGATATTAAATATTGAAATAACTTCTGCATCGTTCATAAATATCTGTAGAAAGGTTATATGACAAATATATAATGCAAAACGGTTGAGAAGTTACAGTTAAAGAAACAAATAAATTCTTAACCAAACAATTAGTCATTAGAACATATGACAATGAAATAAAATAAAGATGGTTAAAAAGTCTCTATGTCAGATAAATGATCATGATTTGCTTTATATAAAAGCCCCCTGAAAATATTTTAGCCCCAAGCCATACTTCAGAATACTTCAGCATCTGGTCCAACACCCAGTCAAGTAGACAAATGGATGCCTTTCTTTAAGCGACAAACACTTCTCCATACAAACCATCGGAGAGACAACCTTTCGAACTAAGCACTGATAATTAAGGTAGATGGTGTGTCTTTTAGTTAGCTCAGAGAAGGAAGCATCCATGATTTCCAATAAAAAGAATGTGGAAATTTGATTAGTCTGACCGAAGAACATATTGCCTCTGTCCAATTTAAATGAGCTTCATCCCAGAAACACCACCAGAGTTTCTGGATCAGGTTAATATAGGACTTCTTTTCTGAACAACAGTTCTTTGACTTGTGTTTGTTGGTAGTATGACAAGCTGTGTTTAAAACAATAATTTGGGGAAGTGCTCTTGAGGCCATAGATGAATTTCCATTACACAGTCATGGTTTTTAATTAAGTTTTTGGTGAATTTTCATGTAAAAAACATTGAGGAATGTTGTTCTGAAATTTCTTGACATTTTGTAAAAGGATGTTTTGTATATTATTGATCTTAGTTTCTCATAGACTCTACCTCTCTATAGTGCTCTTCTTCTAAGCAATTGTAAAACAGACCAAATTACCAATTAGCTGCAGAGTTCTTCTGCTTTTTACTTTTTGTACAACTTGTTTGTCTTATTTTGTTAATGCTACAGTACATCATATTCAAGATTAGATAATATGTTTTTATAAAATAGTAAAATGTCTTACTTTCCAAACCAAAAACTTTTTATGGTTTCTGTGTTCTCTTGTGAACAAAATCCTGGTTTAGGATATTTGCTTGTGGAAATAAGTAATTTTTCTTTCTGACTGATGTTCCTGTGGCCTCCATCTTTTACAAGAGGAAATACCACGAAGCTGCCATAACAATTTAGAGAAGTCGATTAGCTTTTGGTGCTCAAGGCTAACACTTAAGACTGTGTGAAGACATATGCTAATGCTTCACTGACATCATCTCCTGTAATGTTCCTCATATCACACAGTTTTGTGTCTTGCAATGTTATAGACTATTTTCCAACAAACCAGTTGGAGCCCAAATTCAAGTACAGATGGTTTGGTAGAGACTTGTTCCCCATGGTTACAGTTTTCTGAGCCTTGGCTATCTTGAGGCTTTCTCTGCTGCTTCAGAGTGTACTTGTCTCCCTTACTCCTTCAGTGCAAAACACACCACAGGCTCTAGCCAGGGACTGGGCAGTAAAACAGCAGCATTCAACCCCTACTGGGAGATCTCTCACTCTCCGTTTGGCTCACTGGCACCTGCTGTCTAGTCCTTTGTACTTGTCAAGATTCCTGGTGAAAGGCCTCTTCAAGCCAATCTTCACAAGGTATTTGCTTTGTGAAATCAGACTGAATGATAATATCAGGTTTTAAGGCAGTGTGGAACTTATGCTTTTGTTCAGGGTCAAAGATTCAGAATTTGTGAGTAATTTTCCAAAGTTATTAACATTCATAAAAAATGAAAAACAGAAAAACAATTTGATGAAACTGCACACCAACATTCTGGTGATAACAGGGAGCAAGTAGGCACATAAACTGACAAAGACCTACACAACATAAAACACATCCGAGAACCCCTACAAAACATTTGGTCAGTGATTTAAAAAATAGGAAAAAACTGAATGAAACATGATAGATACTCAAAAAGTTGTAAAATAAAAAATGAAATATTTACTCAAGAGTTTCTCTTTTTTACGATTGTCTACACTTTGAGGTGTCTCTAATGGAAAGTCATAGTTAAAGCTGTGACCTGACAATGTACAAAGCACAAAAAAATACATTGAGAGATGATTCAGAGCGCATGAAACTTAATTACACATTCTCGACAACGTCTGGGTACTGTTTCCTAAATTACATTTTTTTTAATGTTTAACACATTTCAAGCAAAGACTTGAAAAAATTCTAAAGACAATTCTGACGACTAATTAATTACAGTGTAAACCAAAAACCGAGAGGCCTCAGTTCATTTACTTACATACCTGATAAACTTTTATGAGATAGTCTCACTTACCATTGTTTAGCATCTGCATCACAGTTGCAGTTGTACTTGGAGTCAGTGCAGTTTCTGTCGATGCCACAGGCACATTTCTGGATGCCAGGGCTGGAGCCACCCCAGTAGAAATGTTTCTCGCTGCCTCGGCCCACCCACCACGTGTAGGGGGTCCCATCTGGGAACCAAACACAGACATACACAAATGTGTAAACCCTTATCATGAAAGAGAACAACTCCATTCAATCCTCCATGTCCTTAATAATTTTTGGCTGGCTACCACAACATTCATTGTCTCCCTCACAGAAAACAACAAGGCATGCCGATACGGAGACTGCTTTTGTTGAAAAAGTCTGCTATAACTTTACCCTCTCACAGACCCGCAAAATGTGTGGTACGTGGGGCCAAATCTTTGCTGTTTCAAAGCCAAGTCATATCTTTATCAGGTGCTCTGAGTGAGATCAACCAGATCAACTAAAAAATTGGTGACTGCAATGTTTGAAAAACCCCTGCCAGTGCAGCATTTCCATTCCTTTTTCCCCAGGCAAAATAATAAAAAAGTGAGTATCAACATGGACAATACAATTAAAGTACTAGAGGAAGAACATTAATACACAATTTATCTCTTCATATATTAAATATAGGAAGTTCTGTTTGTGAATGCTGCGCAATGGACTATAAAACATGCCATTCACAGCTGTTCTACAAATTCTGCTTCTGGTTTTATGTGTAAACCTTCTTAAACTGACTAAACAACATCTCAGAAGCTGGTCAAAAATGGGTTAAACACAAGATCAAGAAAGTGCATTTACTCACACACAAATCTGTGTGTGCAAGTCGTTTTGTGTTTGTTGATTCTGGTGTGCAAATGTTTTAATGAGTGGATAAAGGTGAAAGATCACTGCTTTTCAATAAGAAAGGCAATATTGCTCCCTTTGCCTTAGATAATGCATTCTGGCATAGGACAGTAAGTAGAAAGAAAGATAAGTGTAGATTTATAAATATATATATATATTGGTGGCCGGCTATAAATCACACCAAGAGAGACTGAAATAATATTACTTTTCTTACTTTATTTCTGGGGGAAAAAGCCTCTTTGTCAATATCACTTTGTTAAATTCCATCAGATACAATAAAATCTCTTGAGCCACTTTTTTACAGACGGGAGTTGAGGCCAACTTTTGATGTGGGAAAATCACATTGAGAGGTTTTGATATACTGTATTATCACACTGTGTGAAGCTAAACCCCAGGAGGAAGCTACACATGTGCCTGTGTGTGTTTATACAGTATATGGTGGGTATAAGATTGCTTGTGATTGGCCCTGGTGACCTACGGGTTTATTGGCCTCAGGAATAGAATTAGTGCCTTCTCTCTTTTCAAGTTACTATGAAACAAACTGTCGGTGGGATTAGCGGTACTGCCCCAAGACTTCACAGTGCTTTCCCTTCATGAGTACAGATGTGTGTTCTTGCAGTTTCAGAGAATGGAGAATGAAGTTTGAGATAAAGTTACAATATCAGCTTCACTGATATCATACAGTAGCATGTATTTAAAGAAACTCAGCTCATCAGTTATCATATGCATAAACATGGATGTTTCTGAGCTGGTTTTCTACCACAAGAGAAAAAGGAAATTGTTGTTTTTCTCATAATAGTAATTAGGGATCTTTTGGCCTTTGGGGATTGTACATGTTACACAGCTCTTGGGCTTCTGAACTCTGTCCACCACTGCTGTGCCACATGGCTGCAGGGCTCTGTGGCAGGGATCTTCCTCTGCCATCTTCTGGGTGGTGGTTCCTGTGGTGGGGTGGCAGCGATTTGTGCTCTGAGGTGGTGGTTGGTGTCCCATGTCCTAGGGGTCCCCTGGTCCGGTCGCAGTGGCAGGATCACACTCATCACTTATCACTATTCATGACTGATATTTTGCCCCCACATCTACTGACATGCATGCTGATAAAGCCACTGTGTTGTCCTGTGGGTTTATTCACTAAGGACTAGTTATGTTTGTGTTTGTTTTGATTTGCTTTGTGTTCCTGATGGTTTTGTTGCTGTGATTCATGATTTTTCCCCCCAGCTTGTCTGTCTTTTTATAGGTGTTCAGACTGATTGTCCGTTTTTTTTTCTCTTACAGATGTTGCAGGTGGTTTTCTGTTTCCTTACAGGTGTAACAGCTGGTTGTCTGTTTTTTCCTGTTTAGACTGAACAGCTGATGCTGTTATTTTCTATCCGGTGTATCTTTCTCTCCTTTTTCCTATCTTCACTCATTCTGTTCTGTTTACTCGCTCCTTCCTTTTGCCCCCGTTTTGAAAATAATACTAAATTACCCATATAAAGCTTAATATATCATACGTGATACATATGTTTCTGAGACATTTTGTATCACTTTATGGTTAAAACTTTGCTCATAACTCCACAGAATACAATATGAAACTTGTCCTCTGCCCCTAATGGATGCCAGGATGCATAAGACTGCAGAACATTCATTTTGACTTGTCGCATGGTAATGAATGGTAGATATAGGCCACCCAAAATTGATTTTCTTACATGTTAGACTTTTTCCACCAGTTTTTCCTGGGTTAGGCTTTAAAGGGTTAAGAGGGACTTTATAGTTCCTCTTGGCAAAGCATGACACAGCAGCCAGACCAGCACTGTGCTTGCTATGATGCTGGACAGGACAAGTTTAAAAACTATGGTCTTTAAGTGAAGGTAACATTCAGTACATGGTTTAGAAATGCTTCTCCGTCCCTGTTTTGCTTCCTCTGTCAGTTACTGTTTGAGCAGAGGAGTAATTGAGCTCCGCCGCACATAGCTGGGAGAGAGAGAGAGATAACTCCAGGTTGGAACTTACTCAAGCTGATGACATCGTGCTTGCTCCACAGGTGAAACAAAATTTGACAGCAAGGCAGAGATTAGGAGTTTGCAATCAGTGACATGTTTGAGTGGCAGAACATGAATTTACTGTGAATAGTCCATGCCTTCAGTATGCCACTTCCCTCTCTAAATCCTGTTAGAAATCTACCCCAACATGATGCCACAGTACTGTTCAGTAATGGGCAGATGTCACAGGTGGATTAGCTCCAGGCCTCAGAACATCAACAATGGTTGTACAACAAGAGCCAGACTGTTTTCTACAGGAAACTAATTATTTACGGAGGTGGGGTGGTCCCTTTGTGGCCACAAGATGAGTGGAAAGTGTTGAGTATGAGGTTATGCTCTTTAACAGTGCTGAACCCACATAAATACAAATATAGTTGAAGTTGCCAATTACACATTCATGCCTGAACAGAGACCAGGTCCAAAGAGTTTCCGCAGAGTCTACAGCTGGAGATGGTTGGAAACCCAAGATTCCCATTTCTTTAAGTATCCCCTTGTTCTCGTAAAAAGGGATGGATTTCTACTTTTCTGTGTAGAAAAACGGAGGCAAATGGAGTGTAATGATCCAGTAGCCTGGGCTGATGAGCCCTGGGCCAGGCTAGGGATTGCTCTGCTTTTTTACACACTGGATTTGATCAAGAATTCTTGTCAGATTTTCCACTTTAAAATCAGTGAAAAAAATCTGCTGCACAACAGAAGAGGTAAAAATGTTCTGGTGGCACTACTTGAGATAAGCAGACTTCTTTAGCCCCTCACCAACTTCGCCCCTGATGGTTTTCAGATCTGGTCCAGTGAAATGAGGGCTCAAAGCCTCTGCACCACACCCCTAACTTCTCCAACCCTTTTATCCTGCTGCATGATGTGTCAAACAGAGGTCAAGAAATTTTTGACCTCTGAGTTTTAAACAGTCCTTTTCATGCACCAGTTGGGAAAACATGCGGCCCCTCACATCACTGTCAAGAAAAAGTGGCTTTTTCAGAAGTGGGGGGCAGAGCCAGGTGCAACTGAGTCTCATATCTGTACATTATTCCTCTTTTAGTAGTGTGCTGAAGTCATAGACAGACTAACCTTCTATTTGAATTTTTAATTTCCGTATGTGTTTTATGAGTCCTACATGCCTCCCACAACCACGGAGAAACTCAAAGCAGGCTGTGTGTCGTAGTGTTGGTCATTTGTGCAATGCTGGCAAATAAACCTGAGTAGAAATGCCAAGCGTCTGTTCAGGAAAAAAAGAATAGGGAACTTTGGTACAATGCTAAATTCACACACGGCCTCAATTGGAAAACACCTGGTTCTCAATGGAAGGAGGCTAGGTAAGGATAAGGTCTGCAAGGTAACCAATCTGAACACATGTGTTTTCACACGCAGCGCCTCTGAGTAATTCCTGCAACATTTCAGGTCTGTGGTGTATGTGGGAAAAACATCTATGCAGAAAAAGACAAGAGTGATCTTATCTACCCCTGAGAAAGAGACACAAACAGCCAAGTGATCAAAAAAGCTGCAATATGCAAAAATAAAGAAAAACCTCATAAATCCAAAGTCAGACTTTAGCTTTTCACTTCCACTGTCATATCAATACTTTTCACACACATGGGGAAGAAGTTACACAAATATTAAAATGCACATGCGTCAACTTAACCATTTTAATAACTTGGTATTCTGAGACAGGAGAAGGAATGAGAAGGAGACAGGAGGACGGGATAGGAGATGGAAGGAGAGGAACTGCAGGAGTAACAACAGGGCATCAGGTGGAATGGGGGCTATGTGTTGTGCCAGTTTAGGTCTCCTGTGCTGTGTGGTTTGCGCTGCCAAAACAAACAACTCAGGATAGAGAAAGGAGAGGCTGAGGGCGGAGGGAGAGATGAGAGCTTGACAGCATGGATGGATGAAGATGTGAGAGAGGAGAGATAGAATCACACTGGCACAGAGTTGAAATGGAGATCTGCAGAGAGGGGGCACTGCCAAGATGAGGCTGAGTGGGTTGCTTTTGTGTGTGTGTGTGTGTGTGTGCGCATCCTTCTGTTTATGGGAAGAATGTGGATTTAAAAAGCAGGAGTGCAACAATTATCACAAGTCCCACTGGAGTATGGTAAGTATTTAAAGTGTGTGTGAATCCGCAAGTTTAACAAAAAACCCTACATGTTATTTGACCATACATGTTGCAGTTTTTCCTTCTCTCAGGTCTGGTGTGTTTTCTTTAATGTGAAAACAAAGTTAAAAGATGGTGGACAAAATAAAAGCAATGGAATCAATTTAGAAAGAAACATAAATGATCCTTTTAACCACATGACTGATAGTCAAAGCTAAGATATTGTTTCAGCTTTGTAATCCCAACTCTCTGCATCCATCCACATCTTATTTTCTCTCTTTCACTGGCAAATCCCCCAACAAACATGCAGAATGTTCGCAGGAGAGGAGAAAGCAACCATGACAGATTGATAAGGCCCGGGGTTCTGCTCCTCCTCGGTCCTCGGGGACAGCCACACAGCAGCACTTCTTGTGATCCATTTGCTACTTAAACAATACACAAAACAGAAACAAACTTACACCCCCCACAAACTCACCTTTTCATCTTCTCTCTTATCCAGAGAGGTTAATGCTTACATCTTCATCATGCCTGTGATGCTTCGTGGAGACTCATACTCTCCCATAAAAAGATGGATAGAGTAACAGAATGAAAGACTAAGACAGAGGAAGAGATGCAGCAGAAGAAAGATAGGGAGCTAAGAGATGATGACAATAAGAAAAGCAGCAATGAAAAAAGAAAAAAAAAGATGGAGCAGGAGAGTGTGAGTAAAAAATGAAGCCCAGAAACTCATATTTATGTTTTGCCTGATAACCCACAGAACTGCCCAGTTATCACACACAGTTTCTATCTTCCTTCTGACTCGACTGACAAGTTTCCGTGGACCGGGGATTCAGCTCCCCCAAAGCAAATAGTTGAGAGTGATAGACAGTTTGATAATAGCCTAAGGTTTCCCTTATGGTCCTGACTGGTTGGTGATTTGCCCTTTAATCTTAATAATTTGGTGCCAGTGCATTAATTCTCTCAGTATAATTTATCTTAAGAGAAATTCCACAACTTCACAGTTTTCCCCTTGTTCCAGTTACAGAGAAGACTACTCAGCCTTCCTGCAAATGTTTACTCCGGGGTATTGAAAGGGAGGCTCTGGCTGACTGTTGAACCTCTGATTCAGGAGAAGCAGTGTGATTTTGTAGTGCAAGTGCAGTGCAGATCTTCACTCTTGCAGGAGACCTGGGAGTTTGACCATCTAGCCTGCATGTCTTTGGTGGATGTGGGGAAGGCTTATGACTGCGTTCCTAAGGGATTCTCTGGCAACTGCTGGAGTATCGGATATTAAGACTGCGGTTGTTGGGTATTAAACACCTGTCAGAGGCTACGTTAGACTTTTTGCTATCTGTCAATTTCACTGACAGGGTATTAAAATCCCATCATAATTATACTGGTCACTTTAATTATTAAAAAAATAACATATTCAATAGTATTTAATTTGGATTTTAATTAAAATTCAGTCGAACATGTTGAACAGAAAGTCCACACCAGGCCATCACAGATAAAGCAGATGTGCAGAATACATGTGGCATAACTTTTTCTCCTTAGTGACAACCACTGACTGTGTCCACTGTAGCTGCATATGAATAATGTTTTTAAATGATGGCACTTAAAATAAGAGAAGCTTACCTGCTTTGAACAGTTTACAATTCAAGAAACATTTCACAAATAAAGTGATCAGAAGTCGAGTCGAGTCAAGACTCTCAAAAGAGGGATTTCCTGACCCTACAAGCACTTGTTTTAAATGGAGGAAAATACCAACATGCATGCATCAGTCAGAGAAAACCCCTGATAGCATTTTGAAAATTAGTTTGTGGAAAAAGTGATTAATAATGCACAAAAAACGTGGGCAGTTCTGATTTCATGTCACTAAAACACTTAACAGCCATGTGCCAATGTTGTAATCACAGACATGTTGGCTCATATTATCCGTTACAAGTTATTGCGCCAAACACAACAAATACCCAGACCACACTTTGTGTCAAACGACGAGTCCCCTGATAGTTGGCCTGTTAACTGAAAGGTCAGTGGATCCAAAATGGCACTCGACATGCTCAGTCGCTTTTATTCCCAGTGTGACATGTTGGCTTTTAAAAAAGGCAGACAGAGTTGAAAAAAGATTGATATTCATATCTCAAAGATAGGTTTTCCTATAAATATCATCTTGTAGTTTGTCTTTTTTTGAAGTCATTTGTTATTTCCCCACTCCCCCCTGGCTTGAAGATGTCTCTCAGAATAGAAATGTGTACAAAGTCAGATATGCTCACATGGATGGGTGAGAATATGTTGCATTCTGCACTCATCTTTAAGGAGTGTTAATGTGAATCAATACTTTTCTCTCCCCTCTAACAAGCACAATTATTCTATTAATAAGAAAAAATAAGGGCAAGTCTGATACATGCTGCTAGGACTTACATTTGCTGAAAAACAACCATTAGTAGACACAGCAAAAAAAAAAAAAAAAGAGGCCAGGTCCATCACACCCAAATGCCCTTGCTCTTGCTCTAAAGGTTTCCGGACAAAGATAACACGCAGATACACACATGCGTTTTCAATCTTGGTGAAGCTTCACACAAAGCCACAGATCAATTTGTCTTTGTTGGTGCACTGTTGGTTTTTTGTTCTTTGTTGTCCCCGTTTGTTTGCATTTCTGTTTGTTGTGGGACCCTGATGTCTCCTCTCTCTGTAGGCCGATCTCTGTTAGCCTCCTATCCTCTCAACATCCCTGGTTTTGTGGAGAGGCTACAGAGAGGCACATTAGCTATGCCCCAGGATGTCTCTCGAGAACTCCAGATAATGCAGTACAAGTCTGTGTGAAAGGGACAGAGGAGATTTTTATACCTCTTTCTTTGTTCCTTTTGCTTTTTTTGGGTTTATCTCCACAATGGCATGCCTGCCTGGGTTTTCTCCTCTCTGCTCCCATTCATATGTCTCAGTTACTTTGCTTGGATCCCCTGCCCTTTTCCTTTGTCTGAGTCCTTCTCCTCTCACCGACTACACATCCATCAAATTAGTTTTAGAATCTCCTCTACCCTCAAGCTCTACCTCAACTTTCCCCATCCCTGTGGCTCCTGCATATTTAGGCCTCTCTCTCTGCTTCATGCTCCCCACCTTCCCCTTGCTCTCTCATATCTCTGAGTCACAGAGGTTTCCTCTTTATCTGTCTACCTAATATGTCCCTCTACCTTTATTTTGAACCGCTGGATCTCTTGGTTTACTACGTTGCCCCCCCTCTCATATCTGCCTTACACACATTTTCCTTGCATTCTCATTTATTTTGGTATTAGTATCTTTTCTCTTTCTCTACATGCATAATATTTGTCCATCTATCTCATGTTTCCATGACTTTTTCGTGGCATATAATCATTTGATGTTCTCATTAGTCCAATGATAACATGGCTTTTATTCCATGCTTGCACCCTAAACTTATTCTGATCCTGACCTGAAGATACATTTGCAACACATACTGCTGTCCCCATTAATCTGTTTGGGTTTAATCTCTAAAAGACTACAATCCATACCGAAATATGAGATGGCTGTTATATGTACTCCTTTCCAGAGAAGTTGGGATGTATCTTGACACCACAGTTTAAATCTGTATTTCACTTTATATATTAAGCCATTTTTTGTTATTCTTTCCTGTGTGCTCACTCAACAACTTCGCTGAATTTAAAAATTATACATAAATGTAACTGTACACTAGTAGAAAAGCCCACTAGCTAGCATGTAGAAGCACATTATTTAAAGGGTTTCATGTTTGAGGAAATATTCTGTGCTGCTGACCTGAGTTTTGCTGCTGCTGGAAGTCTATGCTGACTTCATTAATATGGTGGGTACATACTGTAGTTTATGAAAACTCACTTTTAGTAATATCTATCTAATTTTTGCTCTACTGTGTCATATTTTGTCATACTTTTTAGGATCGAAGAATATGTTGTTCATTTGTTCAGGAGATTCAGTACATCATGCATCCTTGTGGTTTTCAAGTTTTCAAGTACTGTAAGTACTGCATGGAACTGATTATTCAACTATTTCTCTGGAGATCACCTAAGTAAGTCCATCAAGTCTTATTCTTTCTCACCTTTTTCTGTCTGTCTCCTATCACTTTATAAAGGGTTTCACGTTGGAGGAAATATCCTGTGCTGATCTGCTGTTTGTTTGTAATCTATAAAAAATATTGCTAAATCTCTCATTTATTAATAATAATATTCATCAGTGAACATGTTCCATTATTCTCTTGTGTTATTTTTTGCTATCCCATTATATCTTGTCTAGATCAAGCAGCCTTTTTATTTCTACTTAGAAGTGTAGAATAACTGACCGACAGAATGGTGTGGGTTTAAATTTATTAGGGAAGCACTACTACGAGAAATTAATGTTTCACCTGTAGGCTTAATTGTTTTTCCATCAATGCCTGGTGGGCTGGTCTGGGCTCAAAATGCCCGGGCCGATTTTTTGTCACAGTCCAGCCCTACCCTAAGGCACAGCTGTGCATACAGGATCTCAGTTTACACATGTGTTAAAGATTATAGAGTGGTGAATGTGAGTAAACACTAAAATGGATACAGAGAATAAACTGATAATAAATTAACGTCTCTAACAATGTTCATAGACTAGACATAACTATGCTGATTGGTGGATTATTGCAGATTTAGTTCAACACGGAGACCAGAACATGGTTTTCTGTCTGTTGGCTGTAGAACTGGAAGGAGGAAAAAACAAAAAGTCGTTAAAAAGTACTGTGTAATTTCAACTATTATTAATTTGCTAAAGTAAAGATAAAAGTTCAGGTTTCATACAGTGAAATATCTCTGAAAGCATTGTGTGAAATTTGGCTCCTCCACCATCGCAGTTCCTCCTCAGTTTAAATTAGTTAATTCAACTTAATTACATTGGTTCTGCAACAGTTTGTCCTCCTGAGTTAAAAGAACTAGTTTAGGATTAGTTGTGCTGACAACCTGGTTAAAGTTGGGTTATGGCTACTGGAAATAGTCTATTTAACCCAATGTTAGAGTTTATAGTGTTGACTGATATAAAGGAGAAAGATAGATGCACTGTCTATATGAGTTAAACTATTTTCATCTTCTCATCCAGATTTCTCGAAATTTGAAATTTAAGAGATTTTACAGTACTTATAAGTTTAAGGTTGTGAATAAAATAAGTTAACATACTGGTTTCCTTATACATTCAATTGAAAACCAACGTTGCTTGTCTCCTAGTTAGAGGGGTCTGGAAAATAGATAAATAAATAAATTAAAGAAGATCATGGCTGAAACAAGGAAGAATTGACCCACTGATTGTGCATCCTACTAATGATCTTTGACATGCACATAACATTATCCAAAGAAAGT
>JAVQJG010013392.1:0-26524 GCA_036024015.1 Craterocephalus amniculus
AGCAGATAAGAAGGTTCATTAAAAAAGAAAAGACATGGGAAATTATTTTATCGAGACTTGAGACTTGACTTGGACTCGTGACCAAAGACTTGAGAATTGATCAAGTCTTACCCCCCAAAGACTTCAGACTTGACTTGGACTTGCAAAAAATGATTTGTGAACATCTCTGCTAGCACTACAACAAAGACCATCGATAGAAAGTAAGTTTAGTAAAGAAAGAACGGTACCGATGGGCTGTTCAGTCTCTCCGTCCTCATTGGATCTATATGTATGAGTCTGTTTCTAAAGCATAAGTTAGAATGACAACATCTCTGTATAATTCCCTCTTTTGTGGCCGTGTCTGTGTGACTGCATGGCTGCCAGTCGATATAGAATATGTCCAAAAGGTTCCCGGCTCCTTAATCAATACAGCAGACAGTTCTAAACGGATTTCCATTCCCTTTCCATCTTTTCCATTCATCTATCCTTTAACCCCCGTCCTCCGTGTCCTCCTGTTCAAGGTTGCTGGTACACTTTGTAATTCAATGAGACAATCATGTCCAGATGCTGGATGCTACATGGGCTTTTGAGGGCCTTCTCTTTGTGATTGTAGCAACAAACTGAAAGGAGATCTGAGGCCCTTGGATGACATTATTTAAGAGGGGTTTATGTTTTTTTATGGGAATGGAATCAAGATGGATAAAGAATGAGAGATCCAAGACAGAAAAAAAAGGGGAGGAATGACAGACAAAGTGAAAGACGAAGATGAAAAACCCACAGGAGAAATCAGCAGGACTGAAATGAGCACTTAACAATGATGAAACCCCATGGTAGCCTGCTGAGCCTGGCATCTTAATACGGGGCTGAAAACAAAGTGACAAACAAACAAGAGAGAAGTACGCCGCATCTTCCAAACTAATCAGCCGTCCACTCAGGGGATTTATGAATATAAAAAGGAGCTGTTTTGACAGAGTGAAGTATTTTCTGAACAAATTTTGAGGATGTTTCAAACACAGATAGACAGCACTCACCCACTGCATCAAAGACACACACACACACACAATGAAAAGATTGTTAATGGATTAGAGACTAAGTCTAGCCCAAGTCTTGCATGTTTGAGCTGATTTAGCTGATTTGACAACTGTGACTTTGTTTATAGCACAGAACAGCTTCAGGCAAACAAATGTATTAAAGAGGCTATATCTTATTGAGTTGCCGTGCTCAACGAAGAAGACAGACCTTAGGAACAAAGATGTGAGACTTTTTAATCTGCACCACACTAAAGCAGTGTCAGTCACACTGAAGGCTTTTTTTGCTTTAAATAGAAAATAGACAACAGTCAAGAAGAATATATCAAAAGAAATGTGTTATTTCAAAGTCTCTGTAAAGACAGATTTGACAATGTGTCTGATTTGAAAACTGAACAAAAAGTAATCTGCCATCCTCTCAGACATTAGCTCAGAGTGATGAGATACACAAGTCCTGAGTGTCAGACAGGATTAAATGAGCAGGCTCACAAATTACAGATTGCACACACTGATGCATTAACAGTGTTCCGGCCGTCTCTGAGTGAAAATAACATCTTCGGCATGAAAGAAGACCGGGTCAGTGTGAGACAAAAGACTAAGACAGAGGCGAGCGACAGAAGGCAAAGAGAAATCAGCAGCAGATGTTTGAAAGAATATTTCTTGAAAGGACAATTAACATCCATACAGCATCGGCAGAAGCTGATGAAATTATCCCATAATCACAGCAAGGTGACATTCTCTTGGCCTCACACATCTGGGCTGCCACGTTGCATACAATTTAAGATTCAACCTTGCTGCTCTTGGTGAGCAGCCACAGAATCTTTCCTCACTATTAGTAGTTTGTAATTGAGTTACAGTGGAAGGGTGGCAGAAACCTTCACAGCCCCCCAGAGGCACAGCTGGCGGACAGGTATATCATCAATGCACATCCAGAGATTACAGTATCGACACTGGTTTCTAAGGCTCATACGTCCCATCGTATCTTAATGATCAGTTTGTCTTCTGAATAAGGCTGCAAGCATAGTTTTTAAAAACATATCCAACTTCACACATCTGCCTCTATCAATTTCTCTCTTTTTTCTGTTGCTCTGGTTCCTTCGTTCTCTTCCCTTCCCTGCCTTGGTCAGGGGAGAGGTTAGGCACATCATTTGCATTCATTAACATTACATTAGCAGACAGAGTGATCTTTAGAAACCAGGCTGCCGGAGAGTGTCATCTTTAATTCATCATAACCCCACCGCCCACACACTCACCGGCTTTCTCTTTACCTCCTCCCGTTTTCCCTCTTTCCTCTCCATCCATGCATCTCAACTTTGCTTAACTCCCCTCTTCCCTTTGATCCCTGGCCCTTTATCCTCCTGTTCCAAGCAAATTTCTGTGCTCTTCGTTGTCTAGTCTCACATCTTCTTAATTGGCCTCATCTGTTTTTCGTTTGCTTTCTTGATTCTGTTTCATTTTTTTTGTTTATCTCGGCTTTTTGCCTATCCATTTATTTATTTATCTAATTTTTTGCCTTGCTTCAACTGTTACAGGACTGGAAAAAGAAGGGGCACACCCAGAATGCACGTTGGTCATATGACTATAAGCATCTTTCTGTCGAACAAATACAAGTTGTGAATTTTTATCATTATTATTTTACTAGTCTATTATCAGTAAAGCGCAATAACCACATTTGAGGATATAAAAAGTTAAGCAAATGTTTTGAAAGTATCCTGAATCATCTTGTCTCTTCCTCTAAAATGACTGAAATGAAAATTTGAAATTTGAAATGAAAGATTTGTGATTATCAATAACTAACAAACTCATTAAAGAAAAACGTTTTTCTTAGGGAAGATGGGCTAAAAAGCCACAGATTAGTCTCATCCTGTGCGTCACCTGAAACCATTATTGAGCAAAATACAAGATTCCTTGACTTCTATGTAAAATAAGAACACAGTGAGGACTCAACATTGGTAACAGCTAAATAAAAGATTAGCTCAACAAATGCTGATCAGAATGAAGCAAGTCTGGAAAATATTTCTGTATATTTTCAGATATAATGAAATACCAACATTTCTGAAAAAGGGTCTCTGAAAAGGTTATACTGTATTTACTTTGTATGGTGGAGAGCATAGTTGTGCAACCAGAGAAAAAGTTATCAAATTGCAAATGCCCTTTTTTTCTCTCTTTATTCCTGGCACATAGAGTCGAAATATGATCTCCCTTCATGTAGACTTTTGGAGTGAGTCTCGCCGTGATGACACCACTCAGGGATTTAAGCAGAACAAATGCAAGTGATGAATTTTTGAAAGTGCTTTTTTCAAATATCTAATATGTAGACACATTTAGAAAAATGTATACCATTTCCTAAGTGCAGGATATGCTAAGCTACAAAGGTTTATTGTAGCAGCAGACCAGCAGCACTGACCAAAAACAATCCATATGGAAGCAGCTCTAACCTCCAACATTCATTGAAACACTCATTACTGCTGGTACTAGTTCAGCCTGCCTGTCTGCTTTTAAGAAACCTGGCTACTTGCTGAAGTTAAATGAGGTAATTACAACTCTTATCAGACTCCTCACCTTACAAAACATCATTTAGGGAGAGAAAGACAACTCCCCAGTATACCACTGGCTGCCGTCCTTGCCTGGCTTCATGACTTCTCGGCCTGACCCATTCAATGCCGTTTATCCTTTCATTTTGAAACCCACTTCCCGCTTTCCTTAGTTTCCCATCGGAGCATCAGAAGCTAAATTAGTTCAAGGAATACATTTCAGCACAAAAACTGCAGTAGGATATGGTCTCATGATTCCGAAATGCAGAACAGGAAAATCTCACTCCAAGTACCAAACTGTGTTTATGTTGGAGAGCCGGTATGAGCCAGCATAATCTAACCTTTTCCCATGAAGAGAATGGGTTTACAATTAAAGTCTATCCACTATAGTTTTGACATTTCTAACTTCTCACACGAGAGTTTGCTCAGTCTTACTATCCTATCATCACATCTGCCGCCTGGAGACGCAGTGACTAGACTGACAGAGGAGTACCGTGTTGGGTAGCACTGGGACTCTAGGAATGACATTTAGCAGTACAAGCTACAACTAATGGGCAATCCAGAGAGAGTAGAGGCATATTTGTTTATCAAACCAAACAGGAGAGAACAAAGTCACGACACTCGAGCCCGTGTCCTATCGTAGGTTTTCATTCTAATAGAAACAAAATTGCCCTTATTAAGGTCCTGCATGTGTGCGACAGTGCAGTTTCTGTTGGGATGCAAATAGACGAAACTGAAATACAAGTAAATAGAAATAAAAGAATGAAAACAATCTCTAATACGAAAGTATTGTACTGGTGTAACTGGTGACATCTCAGCATGACAAAACCTGTATTTATTACATCTGGTCTTGAGTGTTATTCTCAATTTTGACACCAAAATGTAAGTTTTTTTGCTGCATATGAATATCGGTTCTAAATATCGGTTATCGGTTCCCCTTACTTACTAACAATCGGTATCGGCCCCAAAATAAGCATATCTGTCTATCTCTAATATATAATATAATATACAGTATATTATCTATAGAGAAAGAGAGAAAGAGACTGAAAGTGATATGGAAAGAGCATAGACACTGTAATGGAGTGTGAGTCATGAGCAGTATCCACCGTTGTCTTATCTCAAAATGGATCTAACCTCAGTGGAACACATGAGTCACTTCATTTCTTAGAAATCACCCCATTTCTGTCCTACTGGAAACTACAAATATTTTGTGCTCTTTTCTGAAACACTTCTGTACAGGAAAACACAGAAAGCAAGTTATCCCTTTCACATGCACGTAGCCATAAAATATAGAGTGGAAGGAAAGAAATAAGCACACATACACACACAAACCAAAACTGTCACACCACATCCAAGACAACAGACCCTGCGGACAAGTAACCCCTTTCAGAATCCAACTTCAGATCTTTGGATGCTACCTACCTATTATACAAAGTGACAACACCACCAGTCCCCAAAAAAGAAAAAGGAAAATTAATACAGTCTACAACACTGTAATCCCCAAAAGGTGGCTTAATACTTCTTCCTCTGTGACTGCTGGCAAGAATAGGAAAAATGTTCTACTGAAAAGTAATAACTAAGCCTGCATTCAAGGGAGGGAGGCAAAAACCAGGTAGCTATATCCAATCTCATTAAATGCTGTTGTTAACCATTTTTGGATGCACCACAAAATTGACTTGTGGTTCCTGCATAATCCCCCCTTAAGGCAGCGAGGGAAACACAAGAGCTCAGGAGTAAGTCAGAGAGCAGGATCCTTGAGGGTTTGACGCCATGCATCGGGCTCTGTCTCATTTGTGGCAGTAAAAGGACGACCTTCAACCACCTTGAACCCACTGGAGCAGAATTTCAATAAAAGTCAAATTATCACCCGCGCCCATGGGGCTTGGGAAAGGCACTAAGCCCGAATTGACTGTGTGCATAAGACGATTTAACAGTCATATGGAGGTGTGAGTGAGTCAATCATATGCCACGCTTCTGTTTCTCACTGAGAGGGAGTCTCAGCGGTAAGAGGCGGTTACTGTACCCTGTCGTGGAGAGGATGCCACCGGGATGGATCACTGATTGTTTTCGGTGACTGCACGTGTGCGTGCGTGTGCGCCTTCTCTTATGCTAACATGCGATTTCAGAAAGTGTAATTCAATTTAGCTCCGTTCTCCCTCGACCAACATAGTGAGATCCAGGTAATTGATGCCTCAGTTTGGTATTCCCCAGCCACGGATGCGCCGCTATGGGGACAGTCCTGGCTAAGTCAGTGTGAATGAGAGAGGATGCATGGTGAGATCTCAGTCCCTCAGCCACCAGTGAGGAGTTCTTTAGGGATCTTGTTAGTGCAGCTCCACTACACACGCAAGCAGCAAACAGACATACATATACGGTACAATCCAACAGGCTGCGGAAGAAGGGATTGTAGATATTCTAAAGTTGCTATCACCTCTCGATCCCTCCTTCTTTTCTTGCTATCCAACTCAACAAGAAAAGAGTGGCCTCTCGGATGCCTCCGAGCAACCACAATGCTTTTCATTAAAAGCAAACGCCAAGTCCACTCTCTTGCCGTGTTTGCTCACTCGCCTGGGGAAGTCTATATATTTTTGGAGAAGGGCTTTGTTTTTCCTCCAGGGCTTTGCTGGAGTCTGTGGGGGGATATGAGATAGAAAACAGTCCGCAGGCTAAGTGAAATACTTGCAGCAGAGGACTGTGACCTTACCCGATGAGTCTGACAGAGGTGGCTGAAACGCAGCAGTAAGAATCTGTTACAAGAAAGAAAGAGGAAGAAAGGTATACTTTCTACCTTTTACTTTTACTTTTTTTTGTGGATTTGTCTTGAAATCGCTCATACCACTGAGGCTTGCTGCCCATTCTGCTTCTCTTCCAGTTGGGGATGAACATAAACACATGAAAAAGCTTTTTCTTTTACCTCCCACAGGTTATCCGTATTTGATGTTCCTTCATTGCCAGGGTGTACCCAGCCTCTCATCGGGTAGCAGCTGGGATAGGCTCCAGCACCCCTGCATTGGAATAAGTGCTTATTGAATATATCTGGAAGGACAAATGGATGTTCCTTCATTTGGTGCTGCTGCATCGTATGTATTTTTCTTATGTGCCCTCCCACCACCACCCCCCACTAACCACCCAATCTGTTGTTTGTTCTCTCTATCTCTAACTCTATTTTTGTCAGGCCTGACTGCTATAAACCATGGCTCAGTGGAGCATTTGCGACACCTTGGAGGGCAAATGTCATTTCATACATTTAAGATACAATCTGCTTTGCCACAGGGAGACTGTGTTGGTGACGCTGAACCTTGCTACAGCACACGCAAATGCACACACACATTTAACCTGACGTCATCTCTTTTGGCATCCGGGATGCTTTCGGTGCTTGAGCTTTGGCATAAAAACACAGCCCAAAATGTCACAGCTGTCCAGCTGCACAAGCAGGGGGCCAGCATCAGCCGTCATGACTCTTTCATCTGCCACCATACCAGTTCTCCCTGTCATCTTTTAGACACCATCCATTAACACCACAAACATGTTTTTTTTCTTTCTTTCAGTCTTGTCATTTTGGATCCTTCAAGCCATCTGCTGATCGCTACTGTAATGGAAGCAACATGAGAGGATCAGAGGTGGAGGTTCTTGATGCAGAAAGACAGCCTGTGGTTGCCCTCTCAGTTCAAGATCTTCCTCCCACAGTAAGGAATACAGCTTCCAGGCAGCTCTTTACTCTGCATCCAGCAGATGAAGCTGTTAGCTGGCGTGATGGGAGCTGTGCTCCAGGAGTCAAAGTGCGACACTCGCTACAACGGTTGCAGCTAAAGAGCTCAGACACGTTGTTAAATATGTAATGCCACGGACCCACTTCAAGCTGTTCTCTTACTTCACACGGAAGGAGCAGGGGCAGGAAATGCCTGCATACTGTTCACTTTGCACGTTCAGTAACACATTTGTTAATACACGTGCAAATATACATATAGAAAAGACAAGTTTACACAGCTGTAAATGCTCCTCCAACTTAATCCATCTTTTCTCCAGTTTAATGGGTTATTTGTGCAGATGTCTGCCCAGGTGTTTGAAGAGGTATTGTATTTAAAGCAAAACAGTGACATTGTTTGTTGTAGAAGGAATGAATCCAATTGCAAGTGCATATCCAGAAAAGTGATGGTGACTGATAGTGTTCCAGTCATCTCTGTGACTGACCTCCATTGTGTTGGAGGCTGATAGATGTAAAAGGTGTAAGAGGTTTCATTACAAATCCCCAAAAATTCTGTAAGTGTCTTCCCTGCGGAAATTAAAGACTTAGCCTCTTTTTTTTTTTTCTGTAGATTTGACTTTTGTTATGACAATAATCACGATCCACTCCAGTGAAAGAATGGATTAAAAATTCTATAAGCCAGCGAGTATATCCGTCTTTCTCATAAGCAAACATCAGCATCATCAAAAACAGCTCATCCCCTTACTACATTTATAAATGTTATCTGGGTCCTTCCCTTTGTCCATTCAGATTATCCATCCATTTTCTGAACCGCTTAATCCAACTGGGTCGCGGGTGTGCTGGAGCCTATCCCAGCTGTCAACGGGCGAGAGGCAGGGTAGACCCTGGACAGGTCGCCAGTCAGTCTGTCTGCAGGGCCAACATGAAGAGACAGACAACCACTCACACACACACTCAAACCTAGGGAGAATCTTAAAGTGCCCAATTAACCTCACGGTGGGAGGAAGCCTGAGTACCCGGTGAGAACCCACGCATACACGGAAGGCCGGAATCCTGACCAACTTGGGACTCGAACCCGCGGCCTTCTCACTGTGAGGCCGCAGTGCTAACCACTACACCACCGTGCAGCCCCATTCAGAACAAAGAATCATAATTTTATAATGATAAGGTAAGTTAGTCTAAAAACACATTTTTTTAGATGTGCCATCATCAATAATTATGTCTCACTGATTTTCTGGTTAATCTAACAAGGCAAGCAGTAAGAAGGTGATCCTGTCAAAACTGAATGTAGATCTATAAATGCATCTTGGCTGATTTTTGTTTTCTCTAAAGTTTAGGATTAACACAATAGTCTTAACATGTCAAGGCAACATAATCCAGAAAATGAATCCTACAAATATGTGGAGTGAAAAGTTGTGAAAGCAGACAAAGCACCAAATGCTTTCTCTGAAGGTGGTAAGAACAAAGATGTTGCTCCATTGTAAAAAGCAATTTCCCAAATGCTGGCCAGTACATATTTCATAAAATGTTTTTGCTACAGCTCAAATTTGTGCAGAGCGAATATGACTACCATTTCGTGAAGGGTTTGTTATCTGCGGCTGTGGAGTTATTAATGTAGGTGGGTGCTGGAATGACTCCCAGAGAGTTTTCACACACTACTACTCTTCGTTTCTCCTCCCCAGGGGTGTTGTTAGCCTGCGTGTCCTCTGGCAGTTCACTCAACGTAATGAGGCTGACAGACCAAAACAAACAGGTACACAACACAGGTAGTACCAAAAAAAGGGGGGGAGAAAGTCTAAGGAAATGAAGGAATCAGTTCTGCTACTTGCTATATTTGATCGATGAATAGATGGCTATTGATGTGGAGGCCAAGGCATCCTGGGATAGAGTTTGAGTAATAACACTGCTTTATTTCCTGTTTCCCCATCATGTTATTTTATTGCTTTCTGCTCTTCTTTCTGCGCTGCTGTACATAGATGCATTTGATGGTGACCTCTTTAAAGGCGTAGGGTGATAACTGATGGCTAGACAGCGCTGTGCTGTCCCCATCCTTCTTTATTTCTCATCTCATCTCTGTCTCTCGCTCCCGGTGTCTGTCCTGCTCTCCATATCTCTCTCCAGGTGTGCTGGTCGCCGAGGCTAAATGATGAACAGAGCCACAGTGTCTCCTGCCTCTAATGGGGACATTATGCAGGAGGAAGGGAGATGCGCTCACACCAGGCTCATAAATCACACACTCTGGTAGAAAAAGGCTCACAGCAAAACCTTACTGCTCCACTAACTCTGCCACAGACACACAAATACAAACTTAAGAGCTACTCCTTCACACATATACACACAGGCAAACAAATATTGAGCTTAGATACATAGGTACAAGTACAGATTAGTGCACTCTAACATGAGCATATATGCACTTGCACACTCTATTTACCTGACCCCTTGGTACAAAGTCAACATTTGCTGCATAATACTGAAGCACAATTTACTTACATCTGTCCGCAGACAGGCCCCCTCTGTAGGACAATGTGCCACAGCAGAGCTTGCATCAGTGTGATTGAAGTTTGACAGAGCATTTAAAGTGTTATTAGTTCTTCCTGACACAGCCCAGCACACACAGACGCCTGCCGGTGGCACAGGTGAGGTAAACAAAGGCCCCATTTAGCATATTAGCCATCACTCAACACGACAGGCAAAGGAGATAAAGAAACCCGCACCCACTGTGAGTGGCAAACACACACCCCGGTCTGCTCCGTCTCACACGGAGAGCTATATGAAGATATTCTGGCAGGTGTGTGCTCGGAACCCCCCCTCTCGCCTCACACACACACACACACATTCAACAGCCACATGCAAAGGAAACAAACCGCTTTATACACACACAGGTTGATGATAGAGGAAGGATTTTCATGGCAGCATCACCTATGCGTGCAGGAGACGCTTCACATATCTGACCGACTCTGATGAACCAGTTGCAGCACGCCTTGATCCGTTCACTTTATACTCACATTTGTCTGTCAATTTTCACTTTGTATCTGCAGACATATTCTGGGAAAAAAAATAAAAAATACACCACAGGACTTGGCATTTACCCGGTGATTTGTTTTGAAATTTTTTCCAAAACGCTGGGGCAAGAGTTATTGTCACAACAAATATGCTAATCAGGAAAATCTAAGGTTGAAGGATTTAATTTGATTCCATATAATTATTCTGAAATTATAAAAGACTCATCAGTCATCTGCAGTGGTGGAGGAGATGATCAATCTGAAAATCTGGGGCATAAATAACTTTGCAATGATGCAGATAATCCTCAAAAGGAGTTGATGGGCCTCATGTACAAACAGTGGTAAGCTCTTAACAGTTAATGTGTTGCCAATAGGCAGCGGCCCGTGATGTGGCAACAGGAGCTCAGCGAGCCGAGCTGTATAGACTGGAAACAGACAGCTGGCACAGTGGTGGGGCGGCCAGTTTAAATGCCCTCTACCCGGGAAACCACAAGCTTTTGCTGACTCAGTCAAATGCAGACATAAACTATTGATAAGAAACTTGAGCATAATATATAGTTCATCCGCTGCCGACCCTGTATGCATTTTTGGTAACAGCGAAGTCTTGATAGTTGCCTGGCTGCAAAAGCCTTTTGCTAGCTTTTTTGCCTTCCAGCACGCCCAAACAACAGACAAGTAAGATAAAGGGGGGAAAAAGATGAGGTAGATAAAAAAAGAGAGCAAGACAGTCTGCCAGCATTTGATATGGTAGATAAAAGGGAGACGGCGTACATGCTCTAACCGCAATATTTATACGGTCTGCTGGTATTTGTCTAACGTCTTTTAAATGGCACCAAGCAACCTTTATCCAGCGTGATTCCTCCCTGAAGATAATGGATTGTGAAGACAAAACCTCCTCCTCAAACATCGCCATCTCCCCCCTTCCCCCACTCCTATCATCGGCCGATGCAAACATGTGCACACTGCAGCGACTGCAAAGATACACACACACACACCTCTGTCAACACTCCCCGAGGCAGTGGTGTTAATTCCTCCCAGCCTATTCTCAGTCACACATGGCTGTGGTGGCAGTCGCCAGCGGAGCCTCAGTGCTGGATTAACCTTTGCTCCTACCACAGATCTGTTTTTCAGCGGGACCGGCAGTCAGACAGGGGCCGTGGCTGGTGGATAGTAACTCATTGTCAGAACATTGTCAGCACCAGGCCCCGCATTAGTAGCTTTTGAAGAAAGGGGGACTGTTGATGTGGGCAGGGTGCCAGGCGAGAGGAAAAACAGGCCCGCTGCCCCGCGCAGCACTTAAACTGACCTCTCCCCTCAGGATGTAGAGAAAAGGGTGGAGGAGCGTGAGTGTGTGTCCGCGTGTGGAAACATATACGCATGCAGGCCGCTAAAAGAAACAATATCCCTAACAAGTGCGCATTTTGGCTGGTGATAAATCTACAATGCGAAGAGTCAGAGGAATACTGCGTTCTCGCCACTTCTGACTTCTCATAAGTTTCTCACTGGTGCACTGTGTCCAATCCTGTTTTCTCTATACTCCCCTGTGGTCTGTGTTACATTTAACAGAGGAAAAGGTCACATTTCATAGCGAATGTAATGAGCATGTTCTGCAGAAATACAGCCACCAGCACTCATGCTGTGTAATTTAAACCACACCAAGTAGTACGGATATTGAAGAAAAATAAACCTAACATGTGTCAATCTATAATATATACAGTTTTGTGAAATACTTGAGTCATGCCTCGTGTCTTTATACACCGGGAGGTTAAAAGTAAAATGGTGCGCTGGTTTATTATAACTTGCAAAACCAAGAGTTTGTACAATCCTAACAAAATCAGTCCATATTTGGTAGGATCACTTTTCTCCGTCAACACACCCTGGACCATTTTCTACAAGCTGCCTTGTAATTTAGTTTTTTTTTTTTGGTTGAGCCGATGTACTAACACTCATGTACAACTCAGCAAAGTAGGGAGCTATATATGAGCTGTACTTTGCTATAAAAATCGATAGTAAATACCTTTCACTGTGATAAATGGAAACCACTTTCAAGACTCACCTACTGCTCCAAATTACCATTTAAATCCCTACCTTAAGTCAGGATTATTACTTGTCATTGGTATTCAAACACATTAAGTATTAGACTAAGACAGGCATCGCATAAAAGATAGTGTGATTGAGAGGGAATGATAGAAAAACGGTGATAAAGAGACAACATAAGTCGACAACTAAACATAAAATGGATAAAGACATGGTGCCGGTGTAATACAACAATGATGTGTAGGCTAATCACAGCTTTTATGACAAAGTTACATAATTTTATTAAATTTGAGTTTTAAACCCTCAAATTTTGCATTTGGATGAGAAAACAATAACTACACACAATCACTGCACATTATCACTACGTAGTGGCATCCCTCAACCATAATTTGGTTTATCCTTTATTTTACTCTAAAATGTCTCTCAACAAGAACAAGTAATAGTTTCAAGCTCATTCAAAGACATGCAACCACCTACTGAAACTCATGTTAGTTTAAGTAGCATGTGGGTCATGCAGTTGAGAGTTTAAGACACTTCAGTCTTCAAAAAAGGGATTGCAACCACTACTTATGGATGCCCATGTTTTTTACATTAATGCTTTTTTTTTTTGAACATCAAAGGACTGATCCAGGCAAACACTGAAGCAGACCCTCGGCCATTGCTGAGATGGCATCTCCGTACATGAAAGAGTAGAACAAATAAGATCTGACTATTTTTCTTAACATTGCAAGGGAACCGGTCTGGTGCATTTATTGGCTGTTTGAACAGCAATGGAAACATTCAATTGTGGTCAAAAGAAAAAATTCAAAAGTGAATCTGAAGAACAGGGAACTTGACTTCATCGTCTGTCTGACAGCGAGGGGGTTCAGTGTATGACATCGTTTGTCTGATGATGGCGGTGTGTTCATCGGGCGGAACACAGGACACAGAGAGCAGAGGAGACATGACATGCTGTCATGGTACAGGAAACACTGGATTTTATTCCCGACAACATTTTGGTGAACAGTTGTCAATCTGGCCATAGAAACATATCCATGTTAATGTGATGCAGGAGGTTACACTTGTTATGTTAATGCTAATGGACTAAGAGCCAAGTGGCTGTGGCGACAGTAAATTACAAATTTTGTAGTTAATGTGTAATGTTATTTGCTCTTATCAGGGCAACATTGGGTCCAAATATGACAAATTATTCAGTCAGTTAAACAAACAGATAATTGTATTTGGTGTCCGGCAGCCTAAATAGCAAATCTATGCCAAATATCTGACAGTAAAACAATAACCTTTGTACAAGTTTGAAACTATTTCATTACTAACCTCTGATAACATATGTACTTTATATTCTCACGTAGATAGTAACTGATTAAAAGCCGTTTCTGTCACAAGAATCATAGTTTACATTGATGCACAGATGTAGAACGGACATGAAAAACTGAATAATTTTGAGATAAAATACCCTCATTTGTAACTGTAGACTACTGTGTAATGTTGTCAGTCACAAGATGAGGATATAGGCTAAATTTAATTGTGCAGCAAAGACACAATAACCCGCTAAACTCCTCAAAACATAGAAAAGCGAAGGGCTTATAAATATTCCAGTTTCACCTGCCTTGGCTCCTCTCGGTAAATACTCATTTTAATTGACAATACAATAGAGGGAAGAGGAGAGCGGAGAGGTGGAAGGCCAAAAGGACAGAGGAGGCAGCTTTGTAAGTTGTTGTGTAGTTGAATAACAGAACAGAAAGAGAGCACCAAACAAAAGTGCAACAGGAAAAGGCTAAAGATGAATTCTTTTCAACTGTTCTGTCTTTTCTGTTTTCCCACACCCTTTGCTCCGCTGCTGGCAAAGTGAGTCTAATTTCTTCCAGTGAGATCCCTAAGTGAGTAATGTACTCTTAAGAGTATCTTAGACTTCACTTTGAGCAGGTAAGGGCCACAAATTCATGGTACTGAACTGCTCTTTAGAGAAGGCCCAGCTCTGAAATCGAGTAAGCAGGATGTGGGACTTGTTAGGCTGACAGTTGGAAGGCTGTGAGAAAAAAAGCTATTTGGGTTTTAATGAACCCCTGATGAATGGGTTTCAAACCCTGGCAGCAATAACTCAAAGCAGAAGACGAGCCTGGCACGATAAGAGCCGCACACAGCTGTTTCATGGGGCCACAGAGTCTTCACACTTCTTAGCTGGACTTAAAGGACCTGAAACATTTTGTTTAAAGCTGTATCTTTAATCCAGTATGAATGGTTTTTGTGGAAATACTTGAAACTCTTTAACAGGATCTCTGATTGGAAGGATTATCCTGCAGTAGTTTTAGAAGGTAGAAACTAAACAAACATCAAAGCAGCATACATACAGAACAACAAACATTTATTTGGTCGGCAGTTTGTGATACTATTTTTTTAAAATACTTATGTTTTGGGCAAATTGTTTACTGAGCTTCATACATCAAACCACCAAACTCTCTCCTGGACATCTCTGGCAGCTCATAAGATGTCCATCTCCCTATGTGGCCAGTCAGAACCAAAGTTGATTCTGGTCTTAATCATACTTTTGGAGGAAAAGTTAAACTTGGTGTTTTTTCCTGGAAAAAAAAATCTATGAGGTCAGTTCAAGAAGGGAGGGAAATTGCAAGCACACAAAACAACTTAAGATGTTAGATGACAAGTGCCCTGTCACTAGAATAAATAAATAAATAAATGAGTAAATAAACAGTTAAATATAATATATATATATATATATATATATATATATATATATATAAATGAATAAAAAATATATAGATACATTAAAAAAATAAATAAATAAATAAATCAAAAAAGATGGAAAAAGCTAGTACAAACTTAAACCTGAGAGTTTAGGAATTGCCGGAATTTCACACATGCATTGAGTGTATAACATGATGCCTTTCATTTCTGAATAAACTATGATGATACAGCTAATACATCCATAATAATATACATGCACATATATGCCGAAACACACAGGAACACTTACAGTAACTTAGTTGTTTGTTCATTCACTTGTATGAAACTTTCCTCATTTAATCATAAGCAACCATATGCCTCCTTAGTTTAGATCCCCTGCAGCCTCCCTCGGAGGCAGGCAGTGGAGCTTGAGGGGAGTCCACCTGCAAGGGCTCTAAATTCTCCACCTGGTTTGGAGGCTCATGGCCCGAAGCCAGTGCTGAGAGTCATGTTCTGTTCAGAAAAGAGCTGGTGGGAAAAGCACCCGACAGACAACCTCATAAATACTTATACCTCTCTAATAAAAAAATATAGCTCTTCCACCTGCACCATACTGTCTTTTTCCTCCCCCTCCTTCTAATTTCTTTTTGCCCCTTGCAGTCTCGTAAACAAACCTGTCTAAAAGACAAAGCAGACTGAAAAACAGAAGGGTATTGTACCATGGGTATCAGGAATTCCAACACAAACCTTGAGCATGCTTACAGCACAGAACCTGTGCCAGAAGCAGTGCACATCTGCCTAGCATCTGCTCATTCCAGATGATTAGCAACATAATATGGTGCATTCACCACTTCCTAAATGCCACTTCGAAGAAAGATTACCTAAACTGGCTGTACTTTATAAGCAGCACTTGCCTGAAGCATAATAATTAGAAATACAGTAACTTAAAAATCATGTTGGACTTGATGGAAAAAAGCAAACATGGCTTGCCTCTTCAGTAGCACTGATATCACAGCAAAGATGAGCTACTGGGCCAACGAAAACAAGCAACTCAATAACCAGCCCACGCAGGAGCTGGAAATCAGACCCAAGTTTCAGCCGTAAAGTCCAAACCTGACACCACAAACCTCGTATTTCTTGTTTCTGCCCTCCCTCTGGGATGTTAGCATAGACATAAGGTGGATCTGAAAAGCATCCATCTTTTAGACTATTTAGCTAAGTGGCAGGGACAGAGGGATAAAGGGAGTGTGACTAATAGCCAACCACTTAAATGTCAAATTAGGCACAATTAAATACATTCAGGGCAAAGTGTGGACTAAGGAGACAAAAGCAAACTCTATCAGTCTTACTTTAGCAGCTGAAATGTGAAACCAGAGTGAGCTTCAGACTGCGTCTGTGTCTATATGTGCATGTGTACGGAGAGAGATAATGACAACTTTATTAACACAGCCGTGTACGACCAACTGAGTGCAGAGCTGAGATACAAATTCATAGAAGGGCATATTGAGAGTCGCAAACCGCCAATGCCGGGTAATTTGCAATTAATATCTATAATTGAAGCAATTAACTTTGTTTTGTTGTGGAAACTAGGTGACACTCATGCGTGCAAGAACACACAAGCGCACACACACACAAGAACAGACACAATACCTTCAGTAAGGTGATGAAGGGGCCGCCAGAGCTAAAAAGTTTTCTCTTTTATAATGATTCATTTATAAAGGAACAGTGCTGAACTGTGGAAATAAGCATGTTTATGTAGATTAATCTTTAACAAACTGTTTAAAAAAAGGATTTCCAAAGGATTTCCAAAACCACTGCTGTCTCTCCCTCTTCCACTGTGTACCAGATGGCAGTCCTATCACTCCTTTGCTGACACTTTTTTTTTTTTTGGTGCTATTCTTGCATCAGCTGCACCTCAATCTACAGACAGAAAAAGTCGTGGACACAGCAGACTCAAAGCATCCACCCCTTAGTCTTCCACAATGGCATTTCAAACACAATACGTAACTTGCAGTCATTTACCCGGAGTTGCAAATCTCTTTCTAGACTTTGAGATGAATTTGTCATCATATCTGCAAAGAAAACCACAAACAGGAAAATTCTAAAACTGGTGTTTGGAGCTAATTCCTACACAACAGTAAGGGAAGTTGCTTAAATACTTGATTTTATGATGTTAAGCACTTTGTGATGCTTCATTTATGAAAAGTGCTTCAGAAATAAAATTTGATTTGATTTGATTTGATTTTTAAAAGTCACTAAGTTCACTAAGGAGAAATAACTACAAATGCATTTGATTAAAAAAGGAAAAGAAAAGAAAGGATTCTGCTTTGTTTTACTTCTTTTAAATTCTAATTGAGTCCATCACTACATTTTTTGCTTGGTAGGTTTGATATGTTGATATGTTTGATAATAGTGGTCGTCAAAGACATAGAGACACAGAGAGAGTAAAAAACACAGAACAGCTACAGTATAAACTATCAACAACACTGAATGATGTCATTATCAGCTTCAAGGTATCATCTTCTTACGATGCAAAACCTTTGTTTTGTCTTTATGAGTGAGATCCTTTCCCTAAGGTTTACAGCAAATATTCTCAGTGTACCTTACATCAGAACATGAGAGCAGCTTGAGTGGTGCTATTTTAGACAGAGGGACAATTTCCCTAATGTGCCTCATCATGTCTGATGGAACGGGATCAGATGTTGTGATCAAAGATTGGGTACTGCAGGTTTCTCAAAACCCAGACTTTTTCCAATAAATATAACTAAATAAAGTATTTATTTACAAGTTGTTTTTCCACAATTAAGCAACATTCTCCAAGAGCAATTTAACACTTCAGTATGAGACACCACCACCTTCTTTGATTTTTCCTTAATAATTCTAACTATATCGATTGGCAATCATCACAATCTTGGCCATACCAGCGACACCTGGAGATCCTGTCCTTTCAAAGTTTTGGAAGAATCATCTGCTCTGCTGATCAATGAGAGGATTTTACTTCATACAAGACTGCTCATCTGCATTCAGTAAAGCAGGAAGGAATCCTGCAGAGGTTATGGGATTGTCTCTCTTTCTTTTCCCTTTTTTTTTGTTCTTTTCAGGCTTTTTATTCTCCTTGTTCACCTTTCGTCTGCTAATCCCGTCTTTCATGCCGACAGGAATGGGGGGATTAAGGCAGGAAAAGTATTCACTCAGCACACAAACTTCTCGCACTACAGAATGCATATGTTAGTTCCTGCACTGCACATGAGTGCATGTGTGTGTTGTATGTGTGTATGTTTGTCTGCCGCAATGGGATACAGGATATGTGTGGGTGGTACAGTACAACACAATATACCTTAAAGTGAACAGTCCATCAGCACTTCCTCTAATCCTGTTTAAATTAGTTAAGCTTATGGAAAGATGCTCAACACACACAGACACATACACACACACTCATGCTTCCGTGTCTTTATGTCTTAATGGTATGTCTTTGCCTCTCCTATTTAACACAATAAAGAAGTGGCTCACAATCAAATGTGGCTGAAAGTTTTTACTAAGTTTACTGAAAGATAAGTGCACCTGTTTAGAGCCGATCTGTCGGTCTTTGACACCATCTAAATGGAGTAAGTGACTTAATTCCTTCTCCTCTCTCTGTCCTTCCCAGTCTGGTTTCATCTGTGGATATAGCGCAAACAAGGCTAGCTACAAACAGACACAAGCTGTAATTTTACTCTTGCTGAGCCTTTGTGGGACTGAAATGGCACAGCAAGCAATCTTTCACAGATGACGGGGAGAGGATGGGAAGCATCTAATAAAGTGGTATTAAATTATCCAATCTGTTCCATTTATTTCGAATGATGCTTCCGCATTCCTGTTCAATGCTTCTGGTTGGAAAAAACGGAAGGTAAGGGCCGCACACGGAGATGACCTGCTCTGTAAGGTCACTTTCACATGCTTGTCGAGACAATAAACATGCAAACACTTTTTTTCTGTCAGTTGAGTCCTGGGGTGCTGTTTCTATTGATGCTCAGAGGTTTGAATTAGTACAAAAAAAGCCTCAAAGCATTTTGAAAACTAAGCGATTTTAAATTGTTAGCAACTGAACAATTGCTCAAAGCAATTAAATATACATGTACATATCCATGCCATATTAATGCACATGCATAAAGGTTATGTCGCTTTCAATGCAGCCCATCCCAGCAACAACAAAAAAACAGATAAACAAGGTCCTAACAGATATCTCCAACACACACAATTATCCGCGAGCAATAAACACCAAAATAGAATAAAATAAACAACACATTCATGTCCCCTGCAACCAAAGCATACTCCATAGAGTACATTTGCTAATCCCTTTAAATACAGAGTTCAAGGATGTAATTTGTTTGTGTTTTTTTTTAAATATTGCTTACTGAAAAATTTCTCTGTGATGAATAAAGTATTTTTCATTTCGTTTCATTCAATCTGTGATTTATAGGTGGTTGGCTGCAGGTCCTCAGTAACTCACAAAGGGGAAAAGCTCACTCATACCAAGTGGTGGCTTTGCCTTATCAAGCCAATGTCAAGTAAATGCAACATTTAATTAACATTTAGGTCTCTGCCTTGAATTAATGGCAGCCTCATCTACAGCTGCTTATGATGCAGTGACGAAGCTAATGATGATAAATATTCGGCTGGTTGGCAAACAGGAAAAGTAAGGTTGATGGAGGGAAGAGTTGCCCCTTGTAACTTTAAACTGGGATGTGAATGAATAAATATATTCATGTTTTTTTCTTGTATCATTTTTTTCTATTATTATTTAGTGTTGCCCACTTAGTTTCCCTCTCCGAGATTCCCTCTTGGAGTTGCTGTCCACAGTCTTGAAAATAATTCAATCTCAGCCCACTGGGGGTACAGACTATGCATGTGTTATGCAGTTTTTCTATATCTGAATGAATAAATAAAGCAACTTTTACCTGACATGTTCAGTTTCATCATATTCTGAATCATAGTTGTTGTTTGGAACTTTAAGCATCACCCTGGGCTCCCTGTTAGATAAGACCTGACACAAAGTTGTTGAACCACTCATTTGAAGTAAATTCAGCTAAAACCTGGAGAATAATGGACTGTGCACCAGTCAAAAGCAAAGGCACACACACACACACATAGGCACATTTTAGCCCAACACACTCAGGCCATATTATTCTGCCTCACTGGGCTCACTTGACTTTCTGCCAGAATAACTGTAAAAGTCACAGAGCTCCCGTTCCTACTTCTGCTTGCACTGCTGTCATGATTTTCTCTTCCGTATTCTATCCTCCTCTCTTCCTTCTTTCGTTACAGCTCTTTTTTTCCCCCCATTTCCGTATAAACACAGTGAGCTTGTAGCAAGTCAGCGGCATAAATGGGCCCTGGTTTATTGTTAGCAAATAGTCTACAACGTAGCAAGCATTCATTAGAGCAGAGCACTAAGCAGCCGTCAAATGGCAGACGGAATTGGAGGAGTAAAAATAAAAGACTTGAGGTAAGAAAGACAATCTTAGGACGTGAGACAGAATGGCATCCAGAGATGTGTAAGTCATTAACTTCAGTGATGCTAGGAGGGACTGGGTCTGCGATGTCCTATTTCTGAAGGCTCTACATCCCATCAGAGGCTCTTACCTCAAACCTGATGTTGTGAAATTTATTTTACTTCTAAGTTCCTCTTTTCCTCTTAAATCAGGTGAGAACAGGTTGTGTGTGTTGTCAAGTCTGCCAGGTCGATGAGTTACACAGTCCACATGACCCAAAATGTCCTACAGTATATATGACACGGGTGCTTTAATAGCTCTTAAGACACTTGCAATATCATCAGATTTCTGGGTCGGAGTGCAGTCTGTTTTTACTAATACACCGACTAATAACTAATGACAGGTTACTGGTGTTAAGGTGAATATGCATGTTATCCTGTATAATTCACCTTAATTACTAAGAGGTAGTCCAAAAGAAGAAAATATGATGAGTGCTACATTATTTCAGCACAATAAAACAGATTCATCTAAGGGATGGGTCGCATCATTCATCCCTTGGATATGTAATAACTGCATCAGGTCAAAAGGGGTTGCAAAAGAAATATAAAGTCCCTGTAGTTTATCAACAAGGAATGTAACATTTTAAATATGTTTTTAATCAGTACAGCTTAGGAGGTTTGAGCAATACCCTGTAGAATCGCAGACGACAACAAAAATGATAACAGCTGAGTCACATATTTGAACCGAGAATCTTAATTTTATGAGAATGTTTTCTAAGGTTGGGGGGTTTTTGTTCCATGATGAACCTCAGAGCATCTGCAATAACACAGCTTCGAGTCATAACAGAACAGGAAACATGGAGTTAATATCCCCTGTCCTCTGGTCTCAACCCTGAGACAGGATGAGCTGTGGTGTCCAGCAGTCACTTTAGATAACGGAGAGATTTATGAAAATGAGGCTGCTGCCGCTGTGCCTACCCTTATTAATTTTTCCTCTGAGTAAAAGTAAAAAGAGATAGATGAGAATGAAACAGAGTAAAATGAAATTATGTGGGAATATATGTGAATTAAGTTATGCGCGTTTCTAAATGTGACCGTGCAGATTGGAAGGACAACAGTTTTCTTTGGTGAAAGCAACAGGTTCTGGCCTGATGTGTTTCCCTTTCACTGAGAGACAATGTAAAACATGCAGGCTTGGCAAAGCGGAGACCTATGGATCACGCAGCCAGGCCCAGCCAGATGGCCCCAGCCGAGCAGGCCTCCTTTCTGTCAACCTCACAGCTAATTAGGATGTTTACATAGAGCTGCATGTACCTGTGTGTAAGTTTAAACACTTCCTAAAGGAGAAGAGAGATTAGCGAGGAGCTGGCTGAGACTGGAGCGCTGCAGCTTAAAGCTTAACCTCACGAGAATGTGCTCTGTGTAGCAAAATGATATTGATGAACTGCATTTTGAATCCAAGTCGTGGCAAATAAGTGTGACTTTTTTACACTTGCAATTTAGCTTTCTAGCTTGTTTCTGCAATAAAGAGAAATAAGTTACAGTTCAATGAGTCTGTCTCATCCAAACTCTCTCCTCAAACATAATGCGTCTTTCTGAAGAAAATTGTTTCATTTCCAACTGGACAGAAAAGTTTTTCTTCTCAGCCTCAGATCTGCTTTTTCTATTATTATAATAGCTATTAAATGTGAATTACACTGCCTCATCTCTTCTCTGCTAAATCACTGCCCTCAATTAATCTATTGGTGACCTGTTCTCTTCTCTTATCAATCTTAACTTCTGCCACCACTTATTTCTTACCCCTCAATTTTATACCACATTTTCCATATCGCTCTATTCTTCTTTCTCAATGAATTAAGCCCACGCTTGATTTTTATCCTCACACCATATTACACTATTCAAAGCGCAACCTTTTGTGTAGTTCTATGTGTATTCGAGCACGGACGCATGGCTGACTAAAAGCCGGGGAACATTAAGAGGGTTTACAAAATGTTTCACATGCAGACAGAAGCGGCCCAGATGGGCATCAGGCCAAACAAGCCATTTTATTGCAATATCGGCTTCCTTTTTAACATTATATCTGTCAGACGGCACAGCTGATGCCTGCGTCTGCGTGTGTTAGACACATTTATATATGGTAAACATGAACGGCCATAATTTTTGACTAGCGATATATTAACCCACTAACTCATCACAGATCTTTTTGTGTGTATCTGTGAGTGTGTGTGCGTCTCTGTGAGTGATTGTCCTTTGATGCTGCGCTACGCCTCACAATAAATCTTCTGTTATGGCAGGGTGACTGGGCAGGCCCCCTTCTAGTTGGTGACTGGGCTGTAAATCAGAGATGATTTGGCTCCCTGCCACAGATGTGTCATCTTGCCCAGTCCGATGGGGATCCACCAAATATCATACGGTGTCAGTCACATCACACACATACTCCATAGATCTTCCAGATGGGTAAAGTACGCCTCTGATTTTGTAAGATTCCACAAGTCCTCTGGTGGTGCCCTCCCTGCCCCCCCTGCATGTCTCTTCTATGGATTTCCTGCAAGACAATGTCCTCTCTCTTCCGTTGGCCCCTTGAGCCGGCCTGTCACAGCATTTTCACTGGATCAAAAGCTCAGATGGCTACAGTCAGCGGGAGAGAGAGGAAAAGCCTCCAGTGTAAAACCGGAATGAAATCAGATGATGTGGGATATATTGGATTTAAAATCTCATTGTACTTCTAGATCTTAGGGATAGACCTGTTCAAATGAATGTAGCTGTCAGGAAATGCAGGAGAAAAAAAAGGTAAAAAAGCCCACTGCTGTGAGTAATCTTCTTTTTCGTTTTTTGTTTTTTTTTGACAGGGAATCAAAGCATTGGTTTTCACAGTTAAAAGCTAAGTGGAGAAATCTGGATTATGAGACTAAATTATCGATAAAAAGGGGGTGCATTTCAAGTTATGCTAGTTAGTTTCAAAGCAAATTTCTTAAAATTTTGAATGATTTTGTCTCTCATCTTAGATTCAAACTGGTTCAGACCACTTCCGTTCAACCCCCGAAATGCCACAAGCAGCTTTTGTTCTGGTTCAGACTGCTTCTACCTGAAGAAAACTAATCTGCTCCAGTTCTTGTATCACATTGTATCCATCACAATCACATTCACATGAAAAGAGTTTATAAATAAAAATGAGACTGCTTTTCCCAGCGCTTGTTTTTTCCCAACCAACAACTCAAACATTAAAACATTGAAATTACTCAAAAAACATTTCAGAAGCAATTTCATAACATCTTTTGCTGAACCTCATACAGTGTCATCTAAAACATAGAACATCAGTTATGTTATTTTTCCAAATTTTATCTGCTATCCATCTTATCTGTCCGATAAATAATGACAACAGAAATCCAATATTTTCTTTTTGATATGTGGTGGGGTGGATAGTATGAGCATCCCAGGTCTTCAGTTAAAGACAATAACACATCAATCAATCCTGCTGCCATAGCAGGTGGTATGATGTGATGTTCCTTATTTCAGAGCAATTAAAGCATGTTTATCATTTGAACCTATTTCAGCCTCCAGCCAGGATTTTATTGTTGTTTTGTGCATGGGCTTTGTATGTTATGTCAGTGGGGCTGCATGGTGGTGTGGTGGCAAGCACCAAGGTCGCTGTTTGAGACTCGGCTGCGAGATGGCCTTCCTGTGCTTAGTTAGCATGTTTTAGCTCTGTCTATGTGGCCTTCCTCTCTCCATCCTAAGACATGCATGCTGTGTCAAATGGATCTCTAAATTCTCCTTAGGAGTGAGTGCAAGCATAAATGGCTGGTTTTCTCTCTGTGTTGGCCATGTGATGGACTAGCAACCTGCCAGGGCCAGCCTCTCACCTGCTAACTGCTGGGATAGGCTCCAGCTTCCCTGCACCTCTCAAGTGGTTTAAGTGGCACAGAACAATGGATGGATGGATGCTTCCTCTTTGTAACTTCTCCAACTACTAGAGGCATATGTGGGAAGCTAGTGAGCATGGTGTGCTCAGGCTCATGTTCTCCTCCTGTCTCTGCAGTAGGACGAGCAGATTGATGCTGCAGAGATGAAGCACTATTTCAATTACATGGCAGGTCACTAGAAGAACTCTGTGCCTCATGAGAGCACAGATGCACATGGCTCTGTCCTTTTTTTCCCACCATAGGCTTTTCTTATACCTCAGGTTTAAGATTTGACAAAGCGGCACCCGTGATTTTCCATGTTCTCTTGCCTGCAGGTAGAACAAGCGTCCTCCAGTGTCACACTCCAGTGGACCTAACACTGACTTAAGAAGTGAAAGAAGTCAACACGGCACAGTGCAGTTGTGAAACATGACGTGCTGCAAACGCATCTCCGCACCCGGCTGACACTGGAAACAAAGTCAAGTCATAAGCATCACTGAAATTGCCCTTCCTAAAGCCAGCTGATCTAAAAAGATCTAATGTTCAAGAGCAAGGCTGATGAAATCTGCACAAAAACAGAACCGACACATCAAAGGACTCGTTCTTTGCCATCTTGAAAACAGAAGTTAATGAACATGCACACGCAGAGCAAAACCATAGAAAGGGCAGAAGATCTGTGATCAGCAATGGTCTAATGTATCTGCATGAATATGCATTAAAATCCCAGCAGTGTGAAAGGAGAAAGTAAAGATTCTTTTGATGCACAAGGGAAGATAAGAGTGGAGGACCACAAGGGAAAAGAAAAGGGCAACAGAAATGCAGGATTACCAAAATGACTTCAAATGTTCTCCAGCAATTGTGGAATGCCTAAGTTTTAATTTTTTTTATTTTTATAATTTACTAACAGTGCAGTGCAGGCAGGCAGCATGCCTGAAAACATGAATATACTTCAAGCAACAGCATGAGCGAGAGGGATATTAGAGCGATAGGATGAGAAGAGATGCAGCTTAGAATAAATTGGGAGGGGAGGGGAAAAATGAGAAAGTCAGACAGGGGAACTCATTAACTTCTCTTTAATAAAGCCCAAGTCACATGGGGATCCTTTCGTTCCTTTATCTATCAAGTCACACACACACAAAAAGACACACAACACTTTCTAGTGCCATCTCCAGATTACTGCACAGGCAGTGATCACAAGCACAGCTCCCAAATCATTTGGCTTACATTAAAAATCACTGACCTAATAGGGTAAAAGTGTGTGTGAGTGTGTGTGTGGTGGTGGGTCACTGGAAACCTTTACAAGTGTAACATAAACCATGCCAATTATATACTAGAGTCCAAAACTTGTCCACTAACCCATCACCTCAGGTAATTTCTAAAGTGCAAGCATTAGTTCAATGTAAAAGTTTTTTTTTTGTTTTTGTTTTTTGTGAGTTCAATATTAAGAAACTACACAAATGAATGCAAAATACAATAACAAAATACAATAACTTCTTAACACAAAAAAAACAACAACAACCTTTTACCTTAGATTTACAAACGATCTTTGAAAACTAAAGAGGTAAAAAACTTTTAAGCCTACATTGTAAACACCAAATTGCCTCTATGTCCAGCTTCTGATTCCCTTTTACAGTTACTGTTAGTAGGATTTGTTCACGCAGACAACAAGGTAAAGGACAAGACTGGATGCTCCATTGTGTAGAAACGCCGGAAGAGCAGCACTATATCTGTACATCCATATATTCCCTCTGGGCCAGACAGCAAGGCTAATTTAAGAAGCTTGGGTTCTATCAGCTGTCACTGGCATGTGCACTCACACAAGCACATACTTGGGTACATTTATCCAAAAACACAGAGAACACACATGTGCGCGACTCAACACAAAGCTTATTCCAAAAGCATGGGCTTCTGACAGAAGTCATCGTCTGTGCGTACAAAGCCAACCAACATGTTACACAGCCTGGTCTAATGTGTGGATGATGGGAGAGAGAGAGAACAGGAAAAAAAAAGTCATTCTTTAGCCACTTTCACACTGAAATTAGCGCGTCAACGCGGGTTTTTCAAAGCCGAGTTAACCCGCGATCAATCGGCATTTGGCTCCTTTCACATCAACAAAAAAACGCGCGTCTGATCCTCTGCTGGCAGCTGCGTTGCTCACAGATGTGAGTCTGGTGATGCAATCACGCT
>JAVQJG010013405.1:0-13821 GCA_036024015.1 Craterocephalus amniculus
AACACACACACACACACACACACACACACACACACACACACACACACACACACACACACACACACACACACACACACACACACACACACACACACACACACACAGGGGTAAAACAGGGGAGCTTCCTCAGACGGCAGTGACGTCAATCAGCAAGTTTAGTCAAACTGTCACCAGAGGTCAAAGTTCAAGCTGGGGTCATGACTGGTGTGGGTGGCCTTGATCTTCCTCCAGCTCACTCAACTCCTCTAAGTTAACGTGTCTCTCTTCAGTGCTAAGTGGCTCATTATTGGCACAATATGCACTCTGCCCCTACGTCTGTCAGCCTCTTTGAAAACACTCTTGAATGCCGTTTGGGCACAAGAAGAGAGGAACGGGAATTACTTAGACATTTCCAGTTTAGGAGATTTGAAATGCTTCACGCGTGTCTCATCAAACATTATAAAAGCTTGCAAGGGCTAATCAACAAATAGCCCATAAAACCGTAAATAATATGCCCATTAGAGCCCCATTTCCTGCCTCTGTTCTCTACTGGCCACTTTGTTTGAATACATAAGCACTCAAACACATTTGTGCATATCTAATTGTCTAAATCCAGCCCCAGGGACATTCATGCTCAGAAACAGACCTGTATCATTGGTCAGTGTAGTGCAAACCCAGAGCAGAGCAGCGTCCGAGTCCTCCGGACTGCCATCCGCCTTTCAACTGAGGTAGCGTAGACGAGGAATAGGAAAATATGGGCATAGAAAAAGTATGACGCTCATACGCATAATGAGAACAAGATGTCGGTAGTCCATCTGTGAGACTCTTGAAAATGATCTTATAAAAAAATACATACATCAAAAACATTTTCACATTAGTGCATGTGATAGGTTTTTAAACTAGATATAGATTATTGTTAAATGTTAAATGTTTCATATAAGCATAAATTAAGTTGCTAGCTTGTGGCTCTGGACTTTGTTCGATGAAGTGTGGTAAATCTTACACGATAAGCCCTGAGCAGACTGCTATATGTCCATTCTTTAAACAAGTAAAAATGTCATGCTATAACTGAACTAATAAACATGAATGCAAATAGATGTATGGTTAAAAAAGTGAAAAAGTACTGTATTTTTAGGTGAGTAAGGGCTGTGCAACATGATTTAATTATGCCATATTAACGTCTCTCTTTAATTAATTATATTTTATTCTTCTTTCTTAGAAACATAAAATAGTATAATTGCATGGCTGGTGAGTAGTTTTAACATGATGCAAAGAGGGAAAAAACATGCCACATAAACTGAGTTTTAATCAATTTTTTCTGAAGTATTTGAATAGCTAAACAAAGTTCAACATCTTCTCACTTTACAAGTGACTTTTATTAATGAATCTTTTCATGCATTTTTGCACAATTTCATTCTCAGATATACAGTAAATATTGTCTCACCCATTAAGAATCTCGAATCTGCATTCAACTGTTCCATAAAAAGTGCATCAAGAATTCCCTCAATAATAAAAAATAAACTGAGTGAAATACTTGGAGCAAAAAAACTAAAATACTGAGAGAGGTTATCTGACAGTTAAAGTTTTTGTAAACACATATTAATTTCCTACAATTAAAAATGTGCAATAAGTGCTTTTGTTTGACATTACTTTTAGTTTTCTTAACGGCTAACATCGGTTCATAAGTAAATATGTGATCTTGATTGTGGCACCGAGAGATTTTCAGTCTGTTGGATTTTTCTCACAAGCCAAGTAGATTTCAGTTAATTTTGTCTCCTAGTCCAGGCAAATAATTGAGATCTGTTCTTTTAAAAGTGATCAAATACACTTACTATGCAGCTTCAGTCACCCCCAGCCTTCCTACGACATTAAACTGACTCTAAGTGGTGAAAACACGATTGCAAGCGAGAATAAAACAAGGCGTCCTGTCCACTTGTGTTTTGTTTGAGCAAAAATAAACTTTACAAATGTTTAAACAGACGGTTGTTGTGGTTTATTGATGGGCAGGTTTATGAAATTAGTTCATACAGCTGAAATTTCAACACTCCAATAAGCTGCATTCTGCCTTTAAAATCACTGCAGAGTTAAACATAGTCAAATATAATTTAACTAAGAATTAATGTTTAACCAAAAACAAATACATGCTAAATACATAATGTGGTGATAACTTGTATATTTTTGTGCTCTTTTCCAAGAAAATCCTGTATACTTATCTGGAAAACAAGGTAACATATATTCATATTTTAGTGAAAACATAGAAGAAATCTCTCAAGGGAGAACTTTAAAACACTTATGCAGAAGTCTGCATATCTTTTGCCTTGAAAAAAATCAATATTGTGTAAAATAAAATTATGTTAAAAAATCAAACAAAAAGTCGTAACAACAACATTTTACAAAGACAGAGCCACTTGTGTGGTTAGCTGCGTGGTTGTAAACGTTATTACCAACGAGGTCTGCTGGGCCCGTGCCCAGGTTCTCTCCACGAATGGTGACTTTGGTCCAAGCTGCACCCTCTTTGGGCGAGATGCCCGTAACCAGCGGTGGCTGCCGTGCACGGGACATGGTAGCCTAAGGCAAACAGGAACTCTGGCTCAGTCAGCACCTGAACATGGAAAACAGAGAGAGCCATACAAAAGACAGTCAGTCGCAAAGATCTCACCTTAATCACAGAGCAACCTGCACTAAGTCAGTGAGGCAAACTACGGACAAACCTTAAGCTAGAAATAAATTCAACCCTTTAATTTATTTATTTTTTTTTTTTAAAAAGGGCTGAAAAACGATCACTGATATAATTCAACTAATCAGATCATACAAAAACATATAATACAAAATTATTCTTTTTTTAATTAATCAAAAGTTTAATTATTTAACCCAAGTTTAACCCAATAATAATAATAATAAATAATAATTAAATTAAATTAAATAATAATTAATAAATAATAATAAAGACTATAAATCTGTCTTCAAGTTCATCAAAGACTTCTACTGAATTCCCAAGCAGCCAGAGATTTACGCTGTCAGAAACGGGAAACAGCAAAATATGCTCAGTATTTGGCTTGTGGATAACTTCCTACCCTGTAGGTCTCCAAACAATGTATGCACTGCAGCAGTTATCTCTCAAATAATAGGAAAAATAGAGAAGGCAGCCAAGAACGAAGGAGTAGACGGAGAGCAGGGAGGAAAGAAAGAATGTAAACTTCACAGCACAAGATAAATAAAGCTGCTCTCCCAATCATTCCTTATAAACCCACACAATACTGTACAGATCATGGCACCAAAGAAGGAGCACCAATACAAATCAGTTCATGTTGGGACTGGGGAAAAGAAGAGAGGGAAAGAAAGGTTCCAAATGAAAAAAAAAAAGAAAGTGAAAGGATGTATTTCAGCAGCACAGATGTTTGCTAATAAATTACTGCCAGGTCTGAAAAAGGCTGACCAATCTAGGCCCTCAGAAGCAGCTTGAGCAAGGCTTCCACCCTTTTGCTCTGCAGCCAAAACACGTTGACTGCAAACAATGCAGCAGTTTACACGGACTGGATCTTCCGCAAGTTCACCAAGTTATTAGTAACTCTTTGCACAGGTACAAGTTCTATAATTAGCCAAGTCAGTATACAGAATAAGAATTTGAAATGCTAAGATGACCTGAGAACTCAAACTTTGCAGAGTAGAAGAGGAATTACCGTAATCTGACTATTGAAGTCAGGTTTTTTTGTAAGCAACTGAACTTTCAAACCTTGCATAAGCCTGTGCATCTATTAAGAGCCAGCACTGCTGTTTAGGGATACTTTATTAAGATAATTTAAGTTTTAAAATACCTAAAAGCAGTGAAATTTCCAATACCATAGAAGGTACACTCCAATTGCAAAGAGATTAAAATACTAGACATAAAGCAGAGAAAAACCTCCGTTCTGACCTCTGAGGTACACAAACAATTTTAATGACCTTTTACCATTAAATTGTTTTTCTGCCAGGGTGGAAGAAAAGGTTGTTGTTCTTGTTTCAGGAGTTCAGGAAGTTTTAGATGAGGGTCGTTGTTAACATGAAAATCATACTGCTGCAAAAATGGGAATTAACAATAATTTAATTCTGAATTACTATTGTTATCCAAAGTTGCAATAATAATCATTTTGATTTTGGCCATGATCAATCTGGAAATATTCTTTCATTCTGAGTGACACAAATGAACCAACTCCATAACTTATTTAGCATTTTTCCATAGCAACTGATAATTTCTATGTCCACATCAAATTGAAAATGTGAAACTGTCAAGAATAAATAACAAGCTTTAATAACACATGTTTATTCTTAACAGACTCTTATGGATCATTATTTCTATTACTGTTTTTATAAATTTTTATTGTAAAGATGATGTAATTAATTTGAGTAGAATAATCAAGAAAGAAAAAACAGAATCAAAATAAGGAAATGTATTATTAGTTTCGGCTCTACTTCATACATACTTAGACCTGTCATTCATCACAGTTGTTTACATAGTGAGGCCCTGTTCAGTATCACTTTAGACATACTTATACATCGTATATAAACATTTGTGTCAGCATATAGGGACTATTATGTTGTAAGATACATAATTTTTTTATAAATCTTCATTAAATGTAAAAGGTTGGTAACCTCACTGAAACAATTATTTAAAAAAACAACAATTAAGAAATCTTTGGTTGATAACATACAATTACCCAACCAGTTGATACATTTCTAATTTCCAGTTCAGTTGATAAGTTTGTGAATATTTGTCTTTCAGCAACAAATTACCACAATAAATGCAATCACAAATTTTAATTTTCCAAAAATGAATGAACTGGCAGTGAAGAGTGCACATAATGCAAAAAACTCCACAAACGCAGAAAAATGTGCAGGACAGCAATGTACAAATGGAGCCAGAAACCTTTAGGAGTCCGAACTTTTCTGGGAAATGTTCTGGAACGGCTCCCTCCATCTCCCGCCACCCTGACATCCCACAGTTAACGAGAGACCTCCAAAGGGATTTACCTCGTGTTGTTGCTGCTGCCCTGTGCTTGTCAGAGGAAATGGAGGGGCTATGGATCTGACATGATGAAGATAAGAGGTTAACAGGCCTAAAACAAGAGCCTGGTATATCCTTTATCAATCCCACATGTTTAGAGTGGGAGTGGCGAGGGGCAGAGGACCAGGCTCTTTATTTTGTATAATTCTGATTCTGCTTCCAGGAGTGTTTCTATGCTAACCCCCCCTCCAAATCTTTGAAATACACGTGAACAAACACACGCAAGCCCGCCTGCCCACACACACACACACTGACATTGGGCAAAATGACAGCTCAGCGAGGTTGCGTGCGAGAGGCTCGAACTGGTGTTGTGTGGTCTGTGTGTACGCGAGTATGTGGAAGGATCTGCAAAGAGGTCTGGGCAGTGTATGTGTATGTGTGTGTGTGTGTGTTTGTGTGTGGTCTGGGTGTGTGGTCTCTGGCGCGGGCCTGGGGAGAGCCTGCTGACGGCTGGGATGAGAAAAGAGCCGCTGTGTTTACTTTACTCTGGGGGCTGTGCATGGACACGGGAACACTGCCCAGACCCTTCTCTATAACACCGACGTGAACAACGCACATGCATGCATGCTCACATGATGCACCAAATCACAGAGAAAGTAAGGGAGTTCTTGCACAAGTCTCATGTCATGCATCACCACAAATACCCTGCAAACAAGGTAATAGAAAATATTATTTCATACAGGCCGAAGCCTGACAGTAAGAGATTTTTTCAAGCTGCATGATGAGGAAAATAAAATAAAAGGTTTCTGATTCTCCAACTGGAAACTTATGGGGGTAGGCATCATTTCCCACCACAGGGATAGAAATACGAGCCTCTAGGGGGCATTAAAAGCACCTCATAAGATGATACACCACTTATTTACAACATGTGTCAAGCCCTGTCCTTCTAAGCAGGCTAAATTTAATCACCGACAACACAGAACCACATTTAGCCTCTTCTGTTGCTCCATTCTCTCCAAACCATGTTGCTGTTTGCCTCCAACTTTTCTCATCGCGGTAAAAGGGCTAAAAAGGCAGGTTTGTTTTCCTTGGAAGCTGTGTAACAAACAGCAGGGTTGACTGTAATGTGTATGGTTGCTGAGGAACTCTGAGGCTTTGGATCCTCTTGCAGCGCTGCTAACAAGTTATATCCGTCTTCGTCTCAGTGCTGGAATAGGCTAAACTAATTGAATAACTTTATATAAAGTCTCTAAACAAATATTTCTCACAGTGAATGGCAGATATACATTTTAACTTAAAGTTGAAAGTTTGAACATAATATAAATGACAATAATATTATTAATAATAATGACAATAATAATAATAACAACAACAATAAACACAGCAATAATAATAATAATAATAATGATAACTTTTATTATTATAATTATCATTTTAATAATATTTTTTTAAAGATTACTATGAGAAGGTGTTACAATCATATGCTTTTAAGCATTTTGGGAATATTGGCTTGTAAACAAAAGAGAAATGGCTAATCAAATTCCTGATCCATGCTATTGATTTTTTTTTTAAAAAGTAACAAATGGATTGAATTAATGAAACTACAACATAATCAATAAAGAAAATTATTTAAATTATTTGCTAATTAGAGTTAACTAAACTGTACTGTTTCACAGAACTGTGGATTTATTAGTTTTTAGTTTTAAGTTGACTGGAATAGAAATTGTTAAGCACTTCCAGAAAATTATTTAAATATTTATATAAAAACATAAAAAGCTAAAAAAAAATTCAAATTATGGCAATCTTGAAATGCAATTTTTATGACAAAAGCAGCCTTAAAATGTTTTTTCTTCTCCCGTTTTAAGTGGTAAACTTGCTATAACAAGGTCATTGTCATTCTCATGCAAAGTTAAGGGTCTTCATTACTGCTCTAAATATCAGATTCAATAGTTCAATTCAATAAATTCAATAAGACACACACGCACACACACAAGCATCTGACTTAACTACATCGATGCCGTGCAGTCCGTCTGTTGCACACTACTCTTTTATTTCTTGCTTGTGTTGTTCTCTCAAATGTAAGTCGCTTTGGATAAAAGCGTCTGCTAAATGACAGTAGTCGTAGTAGTCGTATTTTAGTACACCTTTACCTCACACGGGACACAGTTTTCACCAGTAAACATGAATAGATGGTATGCTATCTGTATTTGATCCCTTTATTGATCCCTGTATTTGAAGTCCCTGAGATAATCTGGCAACTTCACTCATTCTGACTGAACCACAGATGTCAACATCAGGCAAAACAACCAATTTAAAGGTGTCTTAACTTGGGAAAAAATCTTAATCAGTTAATTAGTTAAACAAAATAAGAGGAAAGAAAAATAATTTTTTTTATTTTCTTACATCTCAGAGCTTCCATGTGAAACATCATGTCAGTTTCTGAAAACAAGGTTATGGTAATCTTTTTATTCCTTCATTTTTATTACCTGGTGGACCTGATTTATTTTTCTGGATTAAAAATCCCACATGCCCATTTGATCCATAAATGCTGATTTATTATTATCTCTTTTCAGTTTATTTGTAAAAGAACATCTATCCACTAACCTCCAACTACAGATGGTAGGTATTCAGTTAAATTCTCTTAACTGATCATCAGTTGAATTAATGACTGATTATCGATCAATCATTAATCTTTTTATATTACAATTTAATATTTATAGACTATCAAAATGAAATGAAAGAAGAAAAATTGTGTTTCCGTATTTAGATCTTAATTACAAGATCTTAACAGTCGATTGATTCAACGTCGATTAGTTATGCCCATCCCTACCTCAAACACTTAATTTTGAGCTAGGGAGAAAGAGAGACAGAGAGGTAGAGAGAGAGACAGACAGAGACGTAGAGAGAGAGAGAGAGAGAGAGAAAGAGAGAGAGGGATCTGCAACCTGCTTAAGACAAATCCAAGATATTCAGAGGAAATGTTTTAATTAAAACTGCATAGATGGATAATAAAAAAAAAAGTTGTTTCTACCATACAACATTAAGTTCTTTGAAAGAAAAGTGGAATAAGTTCAAATCAAAGTCAGAGAGTGAGACATTTTCAGAATTTCAAGAATTAGCTAATCAAATAATCAGTACAATCTGGCAATTTCCAGCATTTTCTGTGACACTTCTCTCAACAGCTGCATTTCAATTACCCTTAGAATTGTGCAAAACCTAAATATCGCAATAAAAATCTGGTAATGAAAACACATTTCGACAAAGCTCTCAAATATCACTTTGCGTTTTTACAATGTCATGAGATGGTTTAGAAGATTTTTGAGATTGAAAAGCACTTCGAAAAAGATTTTACTCCAGCAAAATGCTTTTATATTAAAACGTCTGCAAAACCGTCTCAAGACAGCGTTAAAACTCAGAGTTATTTTCCAGAGCTTTGTTGAAATGTATTTTCATTACCAGATTTTTATTGCGAAACACTTTTTCCGCATTTCCACTTTACTGGACGTGACATAGCGGGGTCCTTTAAAGTAACGATTGAGCAAAATGTATGATTGAAGTAGAAGGCAGGAATCTTATTATAAATAGACAGAAGAATATGATCTTTCCATCCTTGATCACAAACAGCAAAATGCTCAGAAACAATAGAAATGCCAGCAAATTCCAATCATATTCTGTCCAAGGTTTTGAAATATCGAGTTTATTTTGCAAACTGTAGTGCAGGTAGTGTCAAGTAAATAACTGGTGCATCTCCAAGTGTCCTAAAACAGGGTAGCTTTAGGCTTAAACATAAATTCAGCTCATCCACCACTTTCTTACCTGATGCTAACTTTTCATTCTAAAAGCTTAAAACAGTGACAACAATATTGTTACAGATGTGGCAACCTATCAAAACTGAAAGACTCGCCAACAAGCACGCATATAGCAGCCACATAACTATGTCATGAATAAGGCGTTCATACTTTAGATCACTTTAACCACTAAGGTAAAAGGTGACTCACATATGGCAATGATTGGCATAAATGTGAGTGTGTGAAAGACAGAGTGTGATGGGTTTTGTGGGCACAAAGGGACCCATTTAGACAGCTCATCACTCTCAAACCAACCCCCTCCTCTGACCACCACACACACACACACACTAATGCCATTTCCCTCCATGCTCCCCAACATAACACAAACACCAGATTCCATAAAAGATCCCCCTCCATTCCTCTGAATGCACAGAGCCGGCCAAACATCACCGAGCTTGAGATGACTGGCCTGATCACACAGGCCGGGTGGAGCTTTAAACAGTCCTCCTCAGTGTTCGCTTACACCCAGCCCACCGCACGCCTCTAAGATGTGGAGAAGGTAATGTACCTGATAACCAAATATGAGCCATAAGATGTGTGAACGGTATCACGTTCCAAATAAATGGATCACGTTTACATAGACTGTGCAGGTTTTGTTTGAAAACATATGCCGACCACTGACCACTAAGGTCTTCTACAATGAGTCAGCATCTCTTCTGCAAGCGGCCCGTCTCAGCACTCGCAGAGACGCTTCCGTGACAGAAGACAAGGACACGAGGATCAGATGTGTGCCTCTGGCTCACTATCCTACCATCATCATGTCTGCCCGTAGGCTTTGTTATGTTTAGGGCTATCTGTTTGTTTGTTTGTCCGTCTCAAGAGCTTTACAGAGTTTTACTTAATGAAGTGAAGTCCCCAATTTCCCATATAAAAATCCTCTACCAATAAACAGAAATATGAAGAATAGGCCTGCAACTGCTAGAAAATGTTTTCAGAGGATTAAGAAGCTGGAGACAGGCGGCTCTGCCCAGCGACATGGTGAAATGGAGCAATCTGAACCTTCGTGAGCCAGGCTGGAAGAGTGCTACCCCTGCTGCTTTATGTAAAAAATTTAAAAATAAAACACACTCACACAAGCGTGAGAAACATCCACATTCATATAAGATTATCAATTGTATAAACACTGTTGTTTACTCTAGAAATCTGGGCTTTTTCTTCGGTTTGCAGAGATACTCAATATAAAGAATATTTTCAGTGTCAATAGCTTTTTTATTACTTTCTCGTGTTTATAGGGCTGCAGCGATTGAAACATCTAATGTACGCCAAACCGCATGGTCAAATAGCACAAACTAATTTGGTTTGGATAAACGGTCTTACCTTTATTTTACTCCTGTAGATGCAGCCCCTAAATAAAGAAATAAGTGAATAAACTTTTCATGGAGTAAATTGTTGAATAAGTTATGATTGAATTAAAAAAAAAAAACAAACGCCTGATCAGTGTCAAAAACACAGAAACAAAAAGAAAAAAGGTCTTCAAATAGCTCTTAGTCTTTGTATAAATTGCCAACCATGACTGTGTTTAACTAGGTATCTAAGACTCACTCTCACGTCATGTTTTTGAAGGGACATTTTTTAAAGAAGCTGGGTCTATTGCCTATATGCTTTCCCTGCAGTAGATAGTAGCCTATGTGTTGTCAGTTTTAGAGAGGTATTCTGAATAGGGATCTAAGCAAACAGCTTTCAGTATTAAGAACTATGATTAATCAATTGTAAAGATCACACAAAATCATTACTTTCCATAAAAGGTTATGTCTGAACTATAACAGCTACCTATCTCATTTCATAATAAAGGCATCCAAACTGGGTCCATTCTAGTGTGGCATTACACCATATGAGCTCAACTGGTTGTGTATGCACCCAATGTGAAGTTTCCTTTTTCTGTCCAGCACTGACTTAAAGTTACTCAGGCCAAAAGAAAGTAATAATAAAGTAACAATAAAGTAATAAATAATAAAATAATAATAAACAGGAAAAAAGGACCACATGAGATGATTATGAATTTCTGATGGAAGCAGTAAAAATGTAATCTACTACACATCATCACATCTAGAGATGTCTACATCCTCTTGTTTAGGGATTGCTTGTATTATGCCAAAAAAAAAAAAAAAAAGAATTTAAACTACATCCTAAACCCTTTTCAAACTTTGAAAGCCTGCGTGTTAAATGTTCACCTTCTATTTATAAAAATACAAATAAATAAACGTCAACCTAGAAAGGCTCTTTTCTCTGATTTTCCTCCAGGAAAGTGTTTGTAGTGCTTCAGATGTCCTTGGAAAAAGTCTTTTAGATTTATAAACAGCAGAACTAAGATTAATTCAGATATGTGGATCGTTTAATGGTTACTTATATAAATATTTTTATTATAAATAACAGCCAGGTATACTTTATTTTTAGACTGCTTTTGTTATTAGGACTGAGAGAGCTCAAGAAAGAAAGAAAGAAAGATATTTAATTGCTTTAAACTGAACCTTTTCAGGGACTCTGAAAATTAAATGTAAGTCTGCATTAGGAAGAAAAGGATGCAGAAAAAGACTAATGGATTGGATCTAATTTCTTAAACACGTTCCATTAAACTGGTCCCTGACAAACTGTTCAACATGGCAATATTTTTTTGTCTTTTTACGAAGCTGACAGATATAAATAGTGGGCTGTTGTTTTTCAGAAATGCTAGGCTCTTCCTAACCAGATCACATCCTGTCTGTCTGTTTTGTCTGTCCAGTCCAGACTGGGTCACAAAAACCTCAGTGTGCAGACCAGTGGCCCAGCGAGCATGTCAGCAGGGAGGAGGCTACCAGGTGGGGCAGACCGCAGAGAGAGCAGACAGGGGTAAGAGCACACTGCTGGTTCACAAACAAGGCCTGGCTGACCCCCGTCACTCCATTCACCCCAAGGTCTATGGAGCAGCGTCACTGAGGAAAAGCCTCAGAAAACATAGCCCACCACATTCCACCAAAACAAACAAGCAGGGCCACCCAAATTTTTCAATTAGAGCCCCAGGAGGGGACAGGAAATGGATCAGTGTAGCCTTGCCCCCATGCTCCCCCTCCCCTTCGCTGAGCAGCATTGACGTTGGGGAAGCCGGGCAAAAGGTGATACACAGAGCTCTAAGTTTGGACACGCTAGCAACGCATTTCTAGGGCAGCAGCTTGTTAATAACTTGTCAATCAACAGCTGCCATTCACTTTCTCATACAATCAATACATTTAGTAAATACATTAGTAAGGTACTATTTACCCCAGATAAGCCTTTTCAAAGAGAGCATACAACAATATCTGACAGAAGTATTTCATCAAAACAATAATATAAACTGCAGTGCAAGTTAAATTCACTTCTTTTCATCCTACAATCAGATCACCCAGTGCCAACAACGCTTTTCCTTGGAAAGTTCAAACTTCTTTTGTTTCACCCAATAAAGCCAAAAATTTGTTGCTTTCAGCTTTGCTAGCGTGATGAACAGGACTAATAAAAAAATATGAAGTCAAAATGTTTGCCAGTTAGTATTGAAAATAACATTTAGATGCAGCTCACTTACAAAATGAAGGGCAATGATAACTCCTTAATAAAAAAAAAGCTTGTCAAATACAACCCTTACCCAAAATCTAAATTTATATCAGGGTGAAGAACAGGAAATAGATTGGTATATTTTCCGTAACTCCACACTTTTTTTCTTTACATTTTTTAAATACAGCTTCACTTCTTTATAGTGGCATAAAATATTATTTGTAGATATACTGTTCCAAGTATACTATTTTTTGACAGCAGTTTTTTTATTTAAAAAAAAAAGGATTTTCCTCTTCAAATTAGACTGAAGAACCACCTTGAATGATGTGATGATGATGTATTAACTTCATTTTCAATAAACTGTATTCAGTTCAAGGTGTTTTATAAGTAAATATTTGGGAATGATTTTCTTATGGTGTCATTCCTGTCAGTATTCAGAAATTGATTTGTATGTATAATCAAAATGTTGAGTTAAATATTTCCTTTGACTAAAGGAAGCTTAATGGAGAGCCATCCAATAGAAAGTCTATGTCTTTAAGTAAAGAAAAATAAAATTATTCTTTAATAAGTGTGTAGAAAAGTTTAGAAAATCCTGCAACATAGAGGTAACTGCCGCACTTTTCCGGCATGAATCACTGCATACTGCAGCAGGATATCACTGATGTCAGACATTTATCAAGCCTTGGTTGCAGCATAGAGTGGACGAAGGATAGAGAGGTTTTTCAGGGTGTATTGATTTTCATGTTGTATATTTGTAAGCAATATTATACTATGACCAAAATGCGTTGACTTAATTTTCAATATAGATCTGTAGGTCATCACATAGATTTTTAAGAAACAGCCTAGCGGTGAATAAACTATAATTCTGATACACAGAGCCACATAATAAACCCATGAGCAAAATCGTATGATTTGTTTGTGGAGACAGCGACGAAAGGTGTAAGTAACCAAGCCGAATTTAGTATAATCCCTTCACAACACTTGCGAAATAAGAACGTATGTTCTGCGAAACAATAACACCCATCTTTACTTTAAATTTAAGTAAACCCCAACAGAGTTTGGTCCAGCTAATAATACTGTTAATCACACCGTACAAAATAATATTCTTGAACCAGTCTCACAAGCTTTCTAAATAAGGTAGACTCTCACAGACCAGTAACACGCAACTGATACAATACACCAAAACAAAAGGTTTGAGTTTTGAAAGAAAAGAATAAATGCATTGTTGACATATTTGAAAGCTAACTTTAGCCTAGCCTAGCCTAGCATTCCAATTCATTATAACGACAGCGAAAACACCACTGTCATTCTAATTTGTCATAACCGTACAAAATGGGAATATTTCTATCCGTTACCCCGTGATTGATCTAGATTCTATCTTGAGTAAATCAAGAGAAAAGGTTTTAAAGAAAAGGGTACCGTAAAGTCCGCAGAGGGTTTCCTGCTTTGCCCGTTTCCTGTTTCTTATAACTACTTCCGGCCTCTGCCTTCCAAATTAAATGGAAACGCATT
>JAVQJG010013431.1:0-19553 GCA_036024015.1 Craterocephalus amniculus
TTCGTTCTTTCTTTCTTTCTTTCTTTCTACATCTCCTCCTCTTTGTGTCTTTGGTCACCAGTAGGATGATTTTTGTATGACCCGTGTCATAAAAAACACTTATACAAGAAATATTTTCTGTTCAAATTGACCGACCATCTTCGCTAACATTTTCAAGTGATTACATGTGGTTTCTGTTCCCAGGAACAGTAAAGTACTATTACAGTACGTAAATAATAAATGCCAGCCAAAGAAAAGATGGAACAGCATGACTCCATAAATGGACATACTCTAACTTTTAAAGATAAAAGTATGTTTTGGGTCTTTTGTTCTGCCTGTCTCAATCAAATGCAAGGCAATGTGGAGGACACTTGTGATTAAACTGGACTAATTCCTCTCAAAATATATACCTAATGATATCAATGTGGACGTGATGTTTGTTTAGTCAAATACAACAAAAATGGCGGAGGAGTCTGGTGCCACTACACACTAGTCTTCCAAAGCACTTTCCTCAGTTCCTTCAAAGTCCCTGTTGCTGGTATTGCTGCGATAAAACCAAATCAAATTTGATTTACAAAGTGCTTTGCATGTAAGAGCAGCACAAAGTACTTTAAACAATAAAACAATGGGGACCAACCCACAGCCATGGGGCTGCAAAGCAAGTGGACCCTATTCCATATAGTGCCCTATTTAGGGGTTGTGCCATTTTGTAGGGGCGTCCAAATGTCAAGACAAAAAAAAGGTGTGCACTCAAAATTACCCATGATGCATCTTGAAAAGTAGTGAGCTATGTGTTTCCTAGACGGGTCAGAATACATTGCGGGCAGAAGCTAACGTGATATCGTGCTAACGTAACAAGCTGCTTTCTCCTCATCCATCTTCTGATCTGCCGTTGTTTTCTTGTTTTTATAATCAGTTCAGTTTGTTACAGTAAGAAGATTCTAAATTTAAAAACTGGCACAATTTCTCTGATGGAAGATGATGCATCAGGTCACGAGTGGCATGGACATCAGAGCTGATTAAAAAAAGTACACCATCATCATTTTATATGAATAGATCTGCAACAAAGAAATATCAAAACATGATTTAAGGGCATAACATATTTTTACATAAGAATTGATTTGGAAAGATATATTGTTGTGGCGAGTTGGTGTGGTGACAGCTGGTAGTCATGTGATCTGCAACAATGAGGAAGTAGTAAACTTCCTGTCCGAATCACCAACAGTATGAGTGCCCTATGTAATGAAGGAGGGGTTAGGCCACAGGGTGCAATTTTTGGACACAATCAAGGTCTTTGTTGTTAGCAGAAAAAAAACAGATAAACAATGGGCAGGCAGTCCGACACTCTCAGAGTACAAGTGCTACACTCTTCCTAGCGGTGGCTTTTCAGTATTGACCATTTTGGCCGTGTCGTGCTTTCGACTTTTGCAGCGAGTATACACAGAGACGCAGCAGAACATTGCCATGTACGTTTGCGTACACAAGAGGATATATCTCAGCCTTATAACAGCCTGAAATGGCATCATGTACAGATATAAAAGAAGTGGGCCTAAAATGTGTCCTTGAGGAATCCCACACTTGATTTTAGGAATTCTTGAGGAGCATGTATCCATACTCATAAAAATTTGTCAATCTTTGAAATACAAATAAAACTGTTTACCAGAGACGCCCACCAGACTTCTCAGTCTGTGTAATAAAACCTGGTGGACTATTTCAGTGATTGCCAACTTAAGGACCCCTTCACGCAAATACCACAAAGCCAGGGACCTCCTGCCTCACCATGTTCTGATACCATGCTGGCTTTGTGCTTTAAAAAGTTAGATTCTCACCAAGACTTTTTTTTATCAAAATAGGGACAATGTGTGGACATTAATTCCAATAGCTCTGAATGTTCAAGCCTTTGGGGCTCATCTGCTCTGGACCCTTTTGGGGATCCTGGACCCCAGGTTGGGAACCACTGGTCTTCTCTATCAAATGCAATGTTAAGATCTAGCAGCACCGGGAGAAAAAGTTTGGAGTTCAAGTTTTGTCAGAGGTCAAGAAGTTGGAGAGATGGTGGTGGAGAGCATTGTCTGACATGTTGGACTAAAATCTTCTTGATGTGATTTAAAAGGTTTAATAGGAGATCTGGTGTGTGTGGAACCAGAAGACCATAACATGGGTTAGGCATTCACCAAAACTTCATTTTCATCAACTCTGGGAGTTCAACTTGGAAAGTTGGTTTAGAAACACACTTTGCCTTTGCAGGACCATTTTTAAGCATCTCAGTTAACTATATTGAAAACTTCTATGAATATAAAAACACATGTCTCCATATGCTGCAATCTTATTGACTAATAATGTCGGTTTAACCTGTGGCCAAACTGGAAGAGCAACCACATAAAGTTTGATTGTGCCAAACTTGTCTTGATGAGTGTGGGAACTCCTTTGATGACAGCTGCCTTTTCAGGGCTTCTTTTTAACGCAGGCCAAAGGATCAATAGATTTGTGCTTCTCAAACTCTGCCCATTTTAATACCCAAGAGACTCTGCCTCCCTATGGTGCTCTTTTCAAAATAAATTTTACTGGCCTGTTGCCAATTAAACAAATAAGTTACAACACTTAATGTTTCTAATATTTTTTTTGCCCATAAACATAGGCTACTATCTTTGATTTTTTTCAGACATCTTGCTGTCATCACATATGTATGTCTCAGGTTAAAAATTTCCAAAACATTGGTTTCAAGTTCATATTATAATTGCATACCTTTTTATTTACTGTCACGACTTTGTTCTCCACTCCTAACAGAAATTATGTGCATAACAATGTTTCTCTGCTTTAGAACATGAACAGATTGTCATTCAATAATGGAGCTCTATCAGATTTGAAGGACTAAATGTATTATACCGTTAACCTTCCAATTTCACACATGTTCACCATTGTCATAAAGAGACAACAAAGGGAATGCTTTTAGCATCATGTGATTCAGAGACAGATTACTGCTATTGATAGACAGCACACATTCCTCTCTTTGCTTTAAAGCACTCTGGAAGTTGGACCCAGACAGGTATTTTTTTCCTCCTACAATCTAAAAGTCGCATGACTCCTAAGACCAACTTATAATTACATAAAATCTTTGCCAATTGAAGAATTAAATCTCAAGACGATGACATTTAAAATGAGCAGCAGAGAAAGAATCAAGGGGGAAAAAAAATCCAAAGTTTGCACAAAAAAAGAAGTAGCTGAAAGCTGCCAGTGCACAGGGCAAATGTAGAGGAGAAATGTAGAGGAGAAATTCTCACTCAAATTTTATTTTCAATAAGAGTTTATGTGTTTAAAAATAACCTTACAATATCTTCCCTTTTTTAACCATCTGAAAATAGAAATTCAGGGTAAAAATGCATTGCTAATGGCTCTGTCACATGGGATTTATTTCAATGTTATTGTACTGTTGAGAGATCAACATCTTCAAATAAAGTCATAGGTCTTCTTGATGCTCTGCATACAGCAGAAGTATTTTTTCTAAGAGGCGGGCAATGTAAAAAGAGTAGATTAGAATTATTTTGTAAAGTCAAGCTTGAAAGGATCATCATTTCAGAATCACAAAAAGACAAAGGTTTATTTTTGGATCAGTGAAGGTGAATAGGGAAATGTGTCCTTGAAAAATGGATTATTCTCCATGTGATACAAGTGTTTCACCTCTTTGACACTGTTTACTGGTTACACCCTGCCCAGATTCTTTATCCTTTGATTTACTTATTAATTTTTTTATGTTCTTTTTATTCAGTATATTTGCACTTTGAAATCCCTCACCATCACATGCTGACAACAACAATAGGCAGTTTCATGTTTAGGACACTTAGACATGTGGAGGAGTCTGGGATCAAACCACCCACTGTGGGTGTAGCACCACTCTGTCCACTGATCCATGTTGCTGCTGCAAATTCTGCAAGAGGAGACTCTCAGTATGCACTCCCGATATGAATGAGAGGTTGACATCACACAGTGGTTTGTTCAGACACCATACCTGTATTTCATTCTTTGCGTGTGTGCTTTGTTTGCACACACCCAGTACCCTGGGTACATAGGATGGCCTTCGAAAAACACGTGCAGTCCATTTTTAATGCTCATTCCTTTCCACTGCATGTGACATAAACATTTAGCAGTACATGTGCTGCATGAAACCAGAGGGTCAGCTCTATAAATCATGTTGTATTGTGGGCCAAATTGATTTACAATGCTGGCCAAATTTGGCCCGCAGGTCAGAGTTTGACATAATAATTTAACTACTGTTTCTTGGCAAATCAGCAATATTAAGCAATATATTTACTGTCACATTTTATTTGAATATAACTATAAATCCCAGAATGCTCTACTGGCTCTTTTTTGGCACCAAAATATCAGTAACAAGCTGTTTGACTGACAAACACCTTTGTTTGATCATGAGGATTTCCTCCGCTTGGGGCCTCAGCCCAGACACTGATGGATATCATCCTAGAAGAAATGCAGGTATCTGGCGTAGAGTAGATCAGCATGTAGCAAACTAACAATAACTAACATTGTCTTTATGTACGTTTACTTGCTACCCTGAGGCATGGGATTGAATGGTTGCACATTAGCTAAAGGGTATTAACATTAGTTTACTGGTTCATTTTTTCAAAATGTATTCAGCAAAAAGGAACATTTGATTTTTATTTCAATTTAATTTAAGAAGTAAATATTTTAAAATTAGAAATTAAACTATGCATCTGTGTGTAATATTAAGTGGAACAAAGCGTAGGCTATTACTATACAATATATAACGTTCAGTGTTTAAACAAATCTTGTCCAGATCCAAATAAAAAGGGTAGACTGTTATGGCGACGATTTTTTCCAATAAAAATCCACATTTGATTTTGACAACCCTGAGTTAGATTTTGCATGGGATCAGATGTCGGAATAATTCAGACTTTTTGACTAGCAGATTCAAAGCAATCCCATTACTCCCAGTAATGTAGTTTCTTCTTTATTCCATTTGTAGCTCTTTCCATCTGCATTAGGTTTGAACATTTTAAGCCATCAAAACAAAATATAACCAGGCACCAACAATGGTTCTGTATGGAGGTAGATAGTGGTCTTAAAAAGATGCATAATGGCCTTCATTTTCTTTACACGGAGGAGTGACTTATTTTCTTCAAAGGATTTTTAAATAAAATCTTGACAGAAAATTCTCATTTCAAAACCAGACTGAAATAAATTGCATAAATCTTGTTTTTAACAAAAAGCAAGTGGTTTAACAAATTATCAAAAATAATTTTTGTTACATATTTTTAGTTTGTTTTGTAAATCTGGTTATCTAAGTCATTGCTGCGTAGTTGTATGATCTCCCTGGCTTCATTTTGTTAAACCATCTGCTGCAGCTCATCTTACATGGAGGAGTTACACATCTCCCGTTACTCTTCTTGATGTCTCCCCCCTTTCTTCCTTATTCTGCCGGTGATTTCTGTACAGTTCTTCCTTATAAGAATGAGATCAGCTTTTTTTTAAAAATCCTTTCTGTTTTTTTTCTGTATAAGATTAAATCTTCCAAGTCTAATATGCACAATTTCACCCGAAAGAGCTCCTCCAAAGAAAAAAGGATGAGCTCAGGCATTGACCTCCCCCTTTTCGCAACATATGTGAACGGATCACCTGGCTGTACTGTATGTTATGATGTGCCGTGGGAATCTGTGTTGAGAAACAGACACCTGTGTCTCGGCTTGACATGGATTATGCAACGGATGATGTCAAATGACAGTCCTGCTTCCCACCTCAAATTACATTTGCAGTGGGACATCTGCACCCACACACAACCTACACCCAACTGAAACCTTACCATAGGGGAAAAACGGTGATCTTAAGCTGAATACTCTCCCAGTCCGCAGCAAACAGACACAGTCGTGAGCAAAATAGAACTGGGATGAGGGATTTCCCACCAGTATTGTGTATTTTGTGAATGAATGGGAGACATACAATGGAGTGGCAGACTAGCTCAAGAGACACAAGGAAAAGAGCTTTAGGAAAAAAGGAAAAAAAAGTTGGTGGGTGCACACCAACAAACGGCAACCACTTCTGGCTTTGGGGGTTGGTTGTTACTCATGAAAATAGCATTTCAAAAAGAATGAAAAGGAAACCGGAGGCTGAAAAAAGTGCAGGAGGGAGGGAAGAAGCACAAATGTGGTGATTGGCTCAGGGCATGATGCCTGATTTCTGGTTGATTTTCATTGGCTGAGGGGGTATGGCCTCACCTTAAAGGAGGGTTACTCCAGTTCATTGACACTGAAATTTCCCGTGAGCGCGTTGGTGTGGCTGAAAACCGACGTGCACTACGAGGACGTGCCTTTCTCACAAGCAGCAGTTGTCGCTGCATGTGCAGGCAATGATGTGTGCATTCCTCCAGCTTCAGTCACTGTTACACACCTTTTCGCAATAAATCCTGCAGGAATGATCACACACATGTGTTCAAACAAACGCCAGCAAAAAGCCGCAATAGCTTGTGATAAACAGCTAAAGTGTGAATTAAAATAAAAACCCAAGTCAAAGACTGAGCTTCCATACAGCCTCCCGCATGTTGCAGGCTGTGTTTAAATTAATCAGCAGTGGCAGGGAGAAAAATCCATTTGAAAACATCAATAAAGGGCCATAATATCACCATTCAAGCAATTTTCATTTGTAGGCATGTACATATTTCTTCTTTGTGTCGAAAAGTCACCCCCCCATGCCAGTTGGGACCTTAACCCTGACCCTTCCTCCCTCTCCTCCGCCAAACCTTTAAACTGACCCTAATCCCTGGGCTGCGACACTGCTCCTTTTGAATGTTAGCCATTGAATACACAGCACTTGCCCAAACAATGGAACTTTGTGTCAAATCCAGCTCGAGTGTTTGGTGAGAAGTGGCCATGATGAGTTATTAACCCCCCTAAAAACCTCCATTTGGTGCCGAATATATAGAGATACTTTCCTAAAATGACCTTATTGGATGATAGATGAGTAGTTGTGGGGCCTTTTCAGCTGACATTCATTGTGCAGAGCGATGCCAAATAACAACGCAGGCTGCCCGGTCTCATCTCGGAATGATCTGACTACAAAACCGACTTTATATGAACTTCCCACAGTTCCCTGCAGTGGTTTCTGGTGCTGAGTGCCAGCAAATTCCGCTAAGCTGCTTTTTAGCCAGGCTCAGACCCTGCGTCTCCTGCCACCCTGTGTGACCTCAGCTGACAGTGATGTCGACTGCTATGAAGCACCCCTAACTATGAAGAGGAACGGCACTATTTTACGAACTGCTGGAAACCTGGTATCATCGCATCACTGTCTGGTTGCCAGAGGAATTGAGCTGATTGAATGTCGACTCACTCAGCTGGGCTCAGCTGGATGTTGGTGAACCAGCTGCATTGATGGTTGCAGATACAGTATAGTAGACGTTCTCTCAAGATCTGACATATTTAGCCAGTGCACTTGGGCTGATTCATATTTATTAATATACCAGAGTTTATGATGGTTTATTTTTCTGGCCTATTAGAGTTGGGCATAAAAAGTAAGTAATCCCATTTCAAAATCATTTCCAAATGGCAGATAAAATGGTCTAATATGCTCAAGAAACCTATTGTAAAATGACCAAATCCTGTTTGGCTTTCTGCAGTAAAATTGTACCCTTTGCTGTTCAGCTATTTTGTTTGTTTTTCCATTTACAATTGGTCAAATTATTGCTTTGCTTCTGTACTTTTGCACCCCATATTTTTTTTAAAAATTTGCTTAAAACCAGCGTCACACCTGAACCTATACTAAATGTTTTTACTGTCTACTCCTAGATAATAATAATAATAAATGATAATAATAATAATAATAATAATAATAATAATAACAACAATAATAACAATAATAATAATAATAAATGATAACAATAATGATAATAATAATAATAATAATTGCACTTTTTATTCAGAAATAAATCTCAAAACTATTTATACTGATAATTTTTAAGTACTGACTGCTGATCTCCCAGACATCTTACCAGGGAAATACCTGTTTTTTGCAAGGAGTCTGAGTGTATATGGCATGTGTGTTCCACTTTAAAGGTTACAGAACAAAGTGAATTTATTTACTAACCACATTCACTGTTTGTAGGAACATTGTTTCATAATGACCCAACATCATGATCATTCATACATGTTGCATATACATGTTATTGGAATATGTTCCCTGACACTGTCCCCTCTTTGCACTCCAGTGGAATTCAACACTCATGAGAGCTTGTATGATACTGCAGATCTTCTCCAAAGTTCCCATATGTTGTCACTGCAGGAAGCAGATTCTTGTAAAGTGAGTCTTAAACAATATGTTTGGGTTGGAGCAGTTAGCACAGGTTGAGAGTTTCAACAAAAGCAAAGACTCAATGGATTTAGTTGCTTGCAGGCATGATCTCAGTTGGACCTATCTCATGTCAAAACTGAATCAGCATCCAAGATAGATGTGTAGACATCAAAGAAAAATGCTTTGTAACTGAATGTACGAAGAAATGTTGTGCACGGCAAGGGGTTATTTCACACAAAGTTGGAGATTTCAGCTTTTGTGATGTGTTTGTCACCAAACAGGTTCAGGGTAATTAAATCTACACCATAAAACCCCAGCTAAAATGAAGAACAGTTATTAAAATCTTTTGTTAAGTTTTGAATTGTTATCCTGTTGTTCTCGAAAGGAAAGAGGCTTCAGTGTGTTTCGGTTAACATTGTTAACATTGTGGCATGCCTACATGGTTCGTGACTCATGCATAAAACACACCCATGTGTAAAGATGTGAGCTTCAGGAGGTTTCACAGCATTTGAAGACTGTAACGGAAGAGAAGACTGAGCTGTGGATTGTTTACGGGACAGCTGGCGAGCATATGAGCCGACAGCTGTCCACCTCTGTATATGATGCCAATACTTCCTACACACTCTGCATGCCATTCTGAACACAGTTCATTAAACATATTATTGTAAAAATACGCAAGTGAATGATTGCATTTGATTTTTTTGATTGCATGATTCTTTTTAAAATCTAGAAGGATTTTTTTTTCCCACATTGAATTGAATTGAGTTTTTACAGTTTTATCAAAAAAAGAAAAGACAGCAATGTGCTATTCTGAAACATAACTAGTATTGGAGGAGGCCGCGGGGTAGGCCCAGGACCCGCTGGAGGGATTATATCTCTCGACTGGCCTCGGAGCGCCTCGGGATCCCCCCGGATGAGTTGGCTGATGTAGCCGGGGACAGGGAAGTCTGGGCTTCCATACTCAGGCTGCTGCCCCCGCGACCCGACCCTGGATAAGCAGAAGAGGACGGTACGGTACCGTGTTGCTGCCATGAGATTCAAAATGCTTCAGTGTCAACATCTGATAGGTATGTACTGGCGGAATAAAATATTCTGGTTTTGTTTACATTTTAACCAGCCTTTTTGCTGTTTTGGCTGTTACAAGCAGATTTTGGGAGCACTTCGAGGGACAAACCTAACCCTACTCAGACCTGGATTCCTGAAACTCTTCTCCTGCGGTTTTTTGGATGTGGGAGGTAAACCAGGTATTTTCCCAGTGGCCTGATGTGTTTTTGGGCAGTTTATTTCAGTTTATTTATTAGTCTAACTGGTCCATTCACATTTTTAGATTAGCCCAACTGACACTGGGCCGGCCGGCTCAAACTGAGCACCTCTTTCCGCTGTGGTCCCTGTCCCCGAGTAACTCATTCATCCTGTAAATTATCCTTGTTCTTTCACATTCATGTTAACTTATCTTGCTTTAAATGTCTGATATTCTTGTGATTTTTGTTGCCTTTTGCTACTTTTTAATGCAGTCTTTGCAGCATCTGCATTTCTTTTAATGTTTCTTTTGTAAATTGCCTTCCACATGAGATGTGTAAACAAATAAACTTGCCTTGCCTCAGTCTGATCCGTATGAGCTAGTTAGCAGTAAAGATAGTAGTATTTTACAAATTTATGATGAACTTATGAAAACACATCAGTCCTTACATTCATGATATTAGTAGATGATATCATTTTCCAGCAGGACAAAAGCTGGTTAACTGGCTGTGTTAACTGGTTAACTAGTTAACTATAACAGCAGATCTTATGACTTCCTGCTAAATCATATTATTGGATAGTTCACAAAGTTTAGTTTGTCAGGTTAGGTATTGTGAGAAGATGATTTCTGATCATCATTCTTCATCGTGACTCAGCATCTTTGTGATTTTCTTTATTATCTATTTGTTATTGGCTGTGGAAAGAGTGTGTTCCTGTGTGGTACTGCAGAGTTCTGGCTCTGCTAATAAATCAGATACTATCTGCATTTAAATGGGCTCTCAGTGAATCCGTTTTTTTGTGACAATAGCAGAATTTCTGACAGACAAAAGCATTGGCAATTAAATCTGCAATACACTAAAATGCACCAAGAACAGTGCTCAATCACAGAGTTCACTGAAAAGGGTCATTAAGGGGAAAAAAGTTCAATGATGGTTAGTAAGTGAAAGTAAAACCACTAAGGTTTAAGGAAGTTCATTTCTGAAAAGCAGCAATTTAAAGCAAAAGGAATTATCTTGTTCCTCATTCTGTATGAAAGTTAAAAACATTAACCGACACAACTAGCATGCATGGGTAACAGTACATCTTGCATCTATGTATTTCAGTAGTATAAGCCAAGTAGCAGTAATATTTAACTAAAATAATGTTTAATTCTATCTATAAATGTTTTGTTTAATGTTTGAATCTTTAATGTAAAGAGAAATGCAGTGCAGTTAAGATTAAGTTGATTTTATAATAACAGGATTATTTGTTGTATTTAGGTATGCAGGTTTCAGACAATCAAATAAAAATGTCGAATAAGAATTTGGGGAAAAAAACACCTTAGAAATTTCCAGATAAAGAGTTATAAAAGTTGAACAGTTTGACTCTCCTGTTCAAAGAAAAGAGAACCAGCGTTTCTTAGAAATACAACAAAAAGTGCTGACCCTGGATGGACTGACACAACATGTACCTCACTTCATTTTTATTTTTAAGATTTGAAGATATAGTTGTGAAAGTATCTCATGAAAATTGCTGACTGGTTTGACTAATTTGAATAACTGGATCCTACCAGAAACTGTCTGCAGGGAAAAGGTGATTCAGTCAGACTTGTGCCTACATTAAAAATTTTCTTTTTTTTTAATTCTTCCACTTCTGAGGTTTTACATAACCGGGTCTTAAGTTGAACTAGATTAGGAACATGGCTGTTAAAACAGAACTAAGCCGAAATGTCACAGCTATCTCTGAAAACTGAGCCCACAACCCACAATTAGCAGCTAAACACTTGATGTGATCATTTTCTCTGTAAGCTACTCAATGTAGTTTCCGTTGTTTGAGGTTGGCAATCATTTGTTGATGCATACGTCTCATAAAGTTCATCAACTCCAAAATACAATGAAATGATGGGGAGGAAGAGGAGGAGGGTGCTGCAAACGTGAAACAGACGTCTCTTGGAGCCATTTGATGCAGCAGGCAGGTACTAGCTGTTGCTAAATATAAGGAAAAAGTGGAACTGTGTGTAGCAACGATGCTGAATTTAGGAAAAAGGGGTTTTCGTCTGTCTGCTGGGTTCAGGTTTATGTGTTGATGATCGAATAACTGAAGCTACTCCCCTTATGTTTAAGACTAAGGCATCCTATTTAGTTATGTACAGTATTAAATGTGGTAATGAAATAGGTAAGTGCTTCAATAAATAGCTGTATGAGTTCAGTTTGGATTGATGTATTCTTAAGATCCTTAAGATTCTTGATTTGTCACTTTCTGCCCTCCATAGTTTTTTCTTTCTCAAAGAAAGATGTGACTTTTTCCCGCCCCCTACTCCTCTGGCTCAGATCACAAACTTTATGAGCAGCAACCCACAAAATAACAGAAGTTGGTGCTGATTTTCGGTTTTTTAATTTCTTTAGGATGAAGATTCAGTGGGATTTCTAACAAATTGTTAAATATACGGCAATATAGTAAAATATTGTAATACTATAGTAACAACAGGGGTTAAAGTTGAAAACTGTAGTTTGATAAGAAGCACTTAATTTGGGTATTACACATCCTAGCCTGGCGAGAAGCAGGTCCCCCTCAAATATTTTAAAAACTTGTTGCAGTAAAGGAAATTTAAAGGGATAAACAGTAAAAAGTCCCTTCACACAAAGCCCATCATTATTAGTTCAGTCTGTCAACCTCTGTGAATGTCATGGCATCTCCAAATATCGGTCTTTTATGTCTGGGTAAAAATGTCCAAACTGTAAAGATCTGAGCCATGTGCAACACAAGTCATTTAATACAACAAAATGTGTTTGAAGAATAAAGAACAATTCATGTGTGAAAAAAATGAATAAATTAAGTAATAATTGGGTCAATTGTTTCCAAAGCATTTGATTTCACAACATATAAATATATGTACAGTAGGTCCTCTTTTTGGCTGCATCCCAGCAGGAAACAGGGCTCATCACTCCAGCTGTGACAGATGATCAGAAAGTTCCTTTGCTTCATCTCGAGCTGGATAGAAAGAAGAACAGTAGAGGCATAATGTGAAATTATCATCTTCCAAAAAAGCACAATCCCAGCCAAACATTATTTATTTAACAGCGAGAAGACTGAGGCTACACTATCTGTAATATTTCTAGGAAATGGAAGACATAAAGAGTTTGAAACATTTATTGTTTCCAAGACTTTTACTAAAACAATGACAGTCTAAACACAATCATTGAGGAAGCTTTGGCTGCAACTTTTAAAAAAATATCAAGTAAAATTTACTGTTTGGATAAAAGAACATCTAAAAAGGTAGGAAATCAGTTGTAATGTGGCCTGAGTAGCATGTGTCTGTTGCAGCTTAATAAGCATACAGGATGACACGATACTGCTGCACTGGCTCCATGGAGTGGTGGACCAGGCCAAGATCCAGATGGCTGTGTCTTGCTGTCACCTACTGGTGTCACTAAGTACTACTCCACAGATAACCGTCCCACACTGATTATGTGAGACTGAAATCTAGATCTACCAACCCAGGGATAAACCTTCAGCACAAGCCGGCATTGTAGTGTGCACTTGTAATAAGTACAATGTGAACTATGATACATCAGCTTCTAAAGTGCTTTGAGTCAAACTGATAGTTGATAGAGAGATATCTCATTTAAAAAACACACTGTCTGCATCACCACCTGTTACCCTATCAGTGTAGCAATCATCAGGGTGTTCTTGTATCTTTTCCACACATTGCTTTACTTTGCTGAGGGTCCATGCTCATATGCACACCACAGGTACTAGAAGCTCAAAACAAGACACAGTCTGCTCAGGACAGGCATAAAAGATCTGGTGAGTTCCCATATTGGCGCAATCCAGCAGCGTAGTCCAGAGTATGCGCGGGTATACGGAATATACGCACTTATTTTCCCATCAGCTTGGGTTTACCCACTTCTAAACCCCTGCAATGTGCATCATTCCTTTTCATCTGCCACCCTAATTGTCCATTTTTTCCCTCAAGCATCAAGCATTTTATTTACCGTCTTCACTGGTTGAATTGGTTTACTTTAAATTAGCCATGAGGACTGATCAGAGGCATAGTTGGGTGAATGTTCTCTCAAATGTAGATCAACTAGCATCGCAGCAATACTACACCATGCATTCAGCCAGCAACTTTGTAAACATTAACACAACACCATCCATCCATCAACCCACCCCCATCTGGGAAGGAAATGCTGCCTGTTCACCTAAACAGCCAAAGATGTGGGTAGAACTCAGATGAATACATCAGGTGCAGCGAGATGGCCCTTTTTTACTGTTGGGACTACATAAAAGTAGAATTTTGTGACTTTGGGATCATAAATCTGAAACCATATGACAAAATGAGTAATTACTGAAGGGTTTTTTGAGGAAAAGTAAGTGGAGTCGTCCTACATACCACTATTTCTAAAATGCTTTTTTTCCTATTTTTTTAAAAAAGAAAAAAGGTCAAACTTGAGAGTATATCCACCACTGGTGCAATCCACAAACTCAACCCTGCAACTCAAATGCATTTTTCATGCAAATGTTGTTCCATTAAGAGGGAAATAAATATTCTTTCCGACAGTATAAGATTTGAGAAGCATGGTTATGAAATAGAACTAATCCAGGTAACACAATTTTCCTTACTGTTGTAATAATGTTTTAGTTTAACTTCCATGGTTTTCTCCTTGGACCTACCTTTGACCCACAACCTGTGTATTTTCACACACACTATTGTCAAGACAGTGTACAGGGTGATCAGTAAGACGGTACAGATCAGCCTGGGAAGAGACATGAGAGGAGGAGGAGGCTCAGCTCTGACTGCAACAGAGAGAATAAAATGGGTTATGCATAAAAAAATCTCCATCATGTGAGATTCTATCATACAGCTATACATATTATAAAAAAAATATAATATTTTCTAGCTTTCTGATAATCATGCAAGGTTGCATGAAAGTTAAAAAGCAGTCAAATTTCTAATTATCCAACTGCTTTACAGCTTTAAACTATTGGTGAAAGATAAATATATATATTTTGCACACAGTAAAAATACTTTTAAACCACAAACAAGTCAGCCATGGGCCTCATTCGCCAATATTCTTACCTAACTTTTTAGATTTTGTTCTTAAAGTTGTTTTAAAATATCTTTTTCATAAAGACTCTCATCAAGTTCCGCTTGACTGTTTGTAGGCTTCTAAATCATTCTTATTGTTCCCCTTAGACTGGTGAATAGCAATCTTCATGCCAGCTGACCTTGGATGACTGATGGTATCAAGACAGAGACGAGGGAGAATTATAAACGTAATGCCAAAAGGATGAATAAAAACAAATGATAATGTGCAAACTGTTTGTCCTCATTTAAAAGAGACACACCGGTACACATAAGTTTGGACTCACTATCTCATTTGATTGTGTCCGAACTTTTTAATGATGACATGGTGAGGCCATAGAAAACCAGCTTTATGAACATAATGAAGGATTAATTATTCTCGAACATGGACAGTAGCGTACAGTCTGGTCACAGGAGCGTCTCAGGATGCACTACTTTGTGCTCCAGTGGTTAAAAGAAGAAGTTGTGCACTTCAAAAAAAAGTTTCTGCAGTTTATAAAGCATAGCGTCTCCTGCTGTGCCAAACCACTTCCTCTATCCTTTAGAGGTGTGGTGTGAGGTTGCAGTCTGTCATCTGAGGAAATAAAACCAGGACATAACCTCATCTCCTTTTAAACTATATTCAGTACAATAAATAGAAACATAGTTGTAGTTCATGTTAAAAATGAATGGCAACATTCAGCAGGTGCATCTGGATTTGCTCTTAAGAAAGAACAAATTCAAGTGATGAAGCTTTCATGGATTTTACGATCTTTGTAAAAAAAAAACAGTAGGACATAAGAATAAATCAGTTTGTAAGAATGGTTGGTGAATGAGGTCCAATGATCGCATCTGTCAACCCTTTACAGACAACATGAAGGTCGAGTTTTAAGCAAGTAAAAACCCACCTATGCTCCTGACTGCCACCCTGCTCTGAGGTGACTCTCCTTTCCCAGGGTTCTCACACTTATAGAAACCCTCATTACTGGCAGAAATGGCTTCAAAAGTCAATCTCCCCTCTGTTTGAGTCCCAATGAAAATGTCGCTTTTGTAGAACTTAGCAGGGAAACTTGATGTTGATCTGCTGTCGTCATCTTCTTTATAATAGCAGAGAAGAGTTACTTTATCCCCTTCTGTGACAGGAAGGGCAGGGCTGTCCAAGATCACGCCAGCTGAAATGATGTTTCAGGTGAACAGCAGGTATTTAAGATGATAAAATCATCTTTTTTATGTCTCCAAGCCCATTTCATTTTACCAGCAATGGTGATGTTGAGGTTGTTGCTGCACTCTCCTCTCTCAGACTCACACCAGTACACTCCAGTGTCTGATGGATAGGTGTCCTCAATAGTGCAGGAAGTGTCGTTGAGTATTCCCCAACCTGAGTTGCAGGGCTCAGACACCTTACTGGAGGTGTTTCTTTTCACTGTCCAGTTGCTAGAGTTTCCTGTCAAGCCACAGCTCAGCGTGATGGTGTCATACCAAAAGAACTGTAATCTGTTGGGATGGATGCTGAGCGTGGCGGCTGGTGGTTGGAGATAAGAAGTAAAACCATTAGTCTACAAAAATGTTTGCTGTTTACAAGCTTGTCCCATACTTTTGCATCAGACTTGCCGCCACTCAGCTTTATTTGACTTTATGCACTGAATTTATTGAAGAAAAAAATTCTAGATTGTTCAGTCTACCTGGATGAACGAGTCCATTATTTTATTTCCTCAAAGATGTTGTAGTTCAGCCACTAACATCAACATGAGGGGAATATAAACTGTATATTGTGTATTTGTTTCCATAATTATCATAATCTTTATCATAGAAGAAGAGAGAAGGTTGGGTGGACGGAAAACAAATTTGGTGTGCTTTCCTTTTAAAGTTGTAAGATTGTCATGACAACACTTCCAACTCCAGGTCTGACAACTATTTATATCTTCTATTAAGTCATAAGTCGTGACCACATGACATTTATTTGAAACCTTTTCTCACGTCTTGTTAAGTAAGGCTAATAATTCTAAGAATTTAAAAAAAAACTAGTTAATTAGTACAGTTATGTTTCACACTAACTTACTAATCCTCCTGTGTCAGTAGGTTCAGCACTTCTATCCAACCTGCCCTTTAATGAGTTTGCTTTCTTCTCTTTTTAGAAAATTCAGAAAATCAGGCAGTCAGTTAGTGTCTAAATGCCAGAGACAGGGCATGTGTCTTCACTATGTCCGCTCAAAGATATAAACACCGTGACGCACTTCTTCCGAGTCAGTTAAAAAAACCTGGATGACTTAATTTCCCAGCTGAAAACCAGACCAAAACCAAAACTTGCTGTATTCGCACCCGGCCAACAGGATTTTTCAAAACTGTTTCAGAATGCATGGCATCAGATATTGTACAGCTTGTAAACGTGTCCCTGCTTTTAAAAACAGCCCTCTGAAAAAGAACAGCTTAGACTCATCCCTCATGAGTAGCTACAGACCGATATCAAACCTCCCCTTTCTTAGATTAGAGAAAGATTAGAGAAATGCTGTTTTCCAACAACTACAGAACTTACTGACGCCAAATAACTGTTTTGATATCTTCCAATCAGGTTTCCGGCCTTATTCACAGCACTGAGACTGCTCTAGTTAAGGTCTTTAATGACATCCGCTTGAACACAGATAGCGGAAACATTTCAGTCCTGGTACTACTGACCATCACATTAGGAGACTATAGTCTGATCCATTCACTGATGAAATGCATTGAACAGATTAGAGACTGGACGTGTCACAACTTTCTTCAGTTAAATGAGGACAAAACTGAAATCATAGTTTTTGGAGCCAAAGAAGAAAGATTAAAAGTCTGCACTCAGCTTCAGACAGCTAAGTTAGAAACCACCAACAGAGCCCGAAACCTGGGTGTAGTCATTGACTCAGACATGAACTTCAGTGTCATATTAAGACAGTTGTGAAGTCAGCCTATTACCACTTACAGAATATATCAATGATTAAACGACTAATGTCTCCACAGGATTTAGAAAAACTTGTCTATGCATTTTTCTTTAGTAGACTGGACTACTGTAATGCTGTCCTTACAGGTCTCCCTAATCTCCATCAGACAGCTGCAGTTAGTCCAAAATGTTGCTGCTCCAATCCTCACGAAGACCAGGAAAGTGGATCATATAACACCAGTCCTCAGGTCTTTACACTGGCTTCCTGTTTGTCAAAGAATCAACTTGAAAATCCTCCTGCTAGTTTACAAAGCTCTGAATGGTTTAGGACCAAAATATATTCAGGGACTTCTGTTTCGTTATGAACCAACCAGATCCCTCAGGTGTTCAGGGTCAGGTCTATTTTCAGTTCCCAGAGTCAGAGCTAGACACGGAGAGTAATGTTTCTAATTCTTGCATGTAAAACATCTTGAATTGTCTTGTACATGAAATGTACAAAACAAATAAACTTGCCTTTTTTTTTTTTTTTTTACAAATCACCTTTTTTAAAATCACCAATAGCTACAGTACATGAAGTAGCTGGTTACATAATATCTTTCTTAAAATTCAAACTTTGTTAGAAACTATCAGTTACCTTTCATTCATTAACTAAACATACTACACACAACACCTACAATAGCAGTATAACAAGATTTGGCAACTAATTTGATTAAATTCCATTTTAATACCACCCACTAAAAAATGAAGCAAGGCGTCATTTATATTGAAATGCAACAGAAACTATGTATCAGGAAGTGATCATCCACTTTTACGAAAAGGTTTAGGTCCACCATAAAAGTATCTAAAAACTTGTGTTCTGCAAAATGTAAACCCGAAGGTTTGTCTACTTTCAGAAAAAAAAACATAAATGCAACAAATCATAGTGATAAGTGTAAGATAATGAAGGTGAGAAACAAAAAATCAACAGAATTTTCTGTGTCATAAATTTTTGGCATATATGTTTTTATGTTGTTTTGTTCAAGACTACATCCAAATTATATCAAAAAGGGGAAAAAAAGCATGAGAATTTGCTTACATATAAGCAGGCACACTGAGGTGATCATCGTGTCCTCTTTTCTGTCTTCCTCCTAAGAGTGTTTTAAGTCAACAACCTGCCCTCAGCCTGTCTTTACAGGAAATCAAATAGAAAAAGAAAGTGATCCAGAGTGCTGCTCTCACAGAGTTGCTGAGGCCGTGGTTTTTATTTTTTCCGTTTGAACTTCAATGGTTTTGGTTACAAGATGGTTTGATCTTAAGGCCATCAGTGATTAATGTGAGGCTGATTCCATTTTCCTCCACAATTTAGAAATTATTTTGTGTTTTATTGAACTGCTCACTTTAGGATTCTAAAATTCTTAGCCTAAATATTTGTGTTTAAGGAAAGACAATTATATAAACATCCTCATGTCTTATGTACTTTGAAGCAGTATCATCTGCCTCAATTTTCCCATGTATCCCCTTATTCACTACTGTCCTTTAACATTAGCTGCTAAGCTCCCTTGAATATAGTCAATTCAAAACAATGAGAATACTTTTTTAAAAAGCGACAGTAACCTTATATAAACAATTCATTTCTACAGAAAAGCAGTGTCGTCATTTGTAGATGACCAGCTAAGGAAAAACTTTTTTCCATATTTTTCTCAAACAAGCCAGCTAAATAGTGCCAACCTATACCAGCAAATATTTAATTGATATAAGAGCAAATGATCAAACTTACGATCTACACTCAGTGTGTTACGTTCAATGACAGCAAAATATATGAGGGGCCGTGTGGGACATTATTCACAATTGCCCTCTCATAGCCACATATGAAACGTAAGTCATTCATACTATACTAAAACCTCTCATACACCATGGTAAAATCATTCACACATTATTGTGAAACGTCTCACAAACCAAACTGAAATCATTCACAAACTATAGTAAAGCCTCTCACACACTGTACTGAAATACTATGCTCTCATACACTATAGTAAAATGCTCTCACACACTATAGTAAAATGCTCTCACACACTATAGTAAAATGCTCTCACA
>JAVQJG010013435.1:0-12934 GCA_036024015.1 Craterocephalus amniculus
GTGACGCTTAACCCCAGAAAGCTGCGGAAAAGGGTGGCTTTTTTTTTTTTTTTTTTTCCCCAACTTCCACACGGGCTACAGCTTCAGTTGGTGATGCATTAAAAGAGCTGTGTGAGGCCATAAAAGGGCTTTTAAAATCCGTCTATCAAGATCTTGGGCTCGGGTTGATTTCTGTCAGGCTGAGCTTCTCAGACCTGACGTCCTTGTTAGAGCTCTACCCTGCTCCCATCTGTTTGGACTAGTGTGATGAACACATATTCAGACTCTGGTCCATTTCTCGGTCTGCTTGCATGTGAACTCTGGTCGCTGATGGTGTGAATCCGTCCTCCTGTCACTGCTGATGCTGGTGCACATTGTTGGTGAAACTTGCCTTTTCCAGCCCGATTTGCTTTGTCCTCACGTGAACTCAACCAATGGCATATTTTCATTTGCAAAGCTATTTTTGCTCTGCTCCTATTATCATATTTAAAAAGGATGTAAATTTATTGTCCTTGCTTTGAACATTTATCGCCTAGACCCAAACCTGCTCGGAGTTGAGAAAAAATGGAATTTGAATATGCTGCCCGCCCTGCTCAGAATAATCTGCCAAACCACAGTAGGGTACAAGTTCCTGTCATTGATTATAAGGACACTTTAAACGAGCTGCAGGCGAACAGATCTGCTTACAAATTAAACCTGACTCCTCTGCTCTGATTTTACTTGTGATTATGAATTTCTGTAGTTTTAGGTGATTATGTCTGCTCTGTCTTTGCTCAGGATACTCACACAAAGGAAATTTTAGGTCTAAAATCTTGTTTTTCTGATAAGAAACAGCTAAAAACACTGCAATGCATGACAATGAAAACAGTGAACGTGCAGCCGCAGAAAGGGATTATACAACTTTATCGCAGACAGTCTTCCCTGAGACCTGATAACTGATGGAATTTCCATCAGGTTTATCAGGTGGGTCGTCAGCCAATCACATGGCAGGAAATCAATACGACGACTTGCTTAAGTTCAGACTGAGCATCAGAATGAGGAAGATTGGAGATTTATAGTTGCTGGGTCTGAGTATTTCCTGGGATTTCCACACAACCATCTGTAGGGTTTCCAGAGAATGGTCCGAAGAAGAGAAAACATCCAGTTGTTGATGCCAGAGGTCAGAGGAGACTGTTCAGACTGGTTGGAGACATTTGTGCCTCTACTGTTTACTAAACACGATTCCTGACTGGATGCTGATGTCGTCACAGAAAGAAGCTTTTCCACTTTTTACTGACGACACAGTGTTGGTCTTTATCTTATCCAGCATGCAGAAACTTGGCTTTTCCCCCAAAAGCAGCTAAATTCATGGACTAACTAGTTTTCAGCCATTCCATGGTCACACTTTAAAGTAAGGGTCCCTTAATAAACATTAATTAATGCATTATTAAGTATTAATTAAGGGACCGTATTGTAGTGTTACCCATTCAGTGTCTGCTCAGAGTAGACGTCTTCCGTTGTGCAGTTTCAGGTTGCACTGGCGGACTGTGTTGCATGACAATAGCTTACAAAGTTACTTGGGAGCCATGTGGGTGTGCTGATCACAGTAGCATGACTGCTTCTCATGTAGCGCCGCCTCAGGGCTTGAAGGTCATCCAATAGTAGTTTCAGTCCCCTTTACACACTGAGATTTCCCCAGACTGTCTGTTGAAAGGTTGAAATTTATTTTCAATCTTGCATTGAGAAACAATTTTCAGAATCATTCTCAACCAACCAAAGTTTGATGCAGAGTAGTGTTCCATGATCCATCCTCACGTCACTCATCACCAGTCAGTCAAGACTGTTACGACTTTTTTTGTCTTTTTCCTCTAACTTCTCCAATTAAACATGTTTAAATTATTTAAATACATTTTAGTTGTTCAATGAGGAAACTGGAAAATTGTTAAAATTTAAAATGAATAAATAATTTCATGCCATCTTATAAACTCACTGTTTTGTACTTGACACTGATGCTCCAATTATTTCTGGCAAATCTTAAAAAGTTTCCACATAATGCCATCAAGTAAAATGTATTTCCAATAACCTACTTTAAAACATTGTCATTAATAATAAATAGATGACTATACAGCACTTTTCTAAACTAATATAGCAAAGTTAATCACACAACAAATAAAAAGTTAAATCAAGTAAAAACAATGGGGAAAATGTAAAGTTTAATTAAATCATCAAGCCGGGTGACATCAGGAAAGGCTCCCAGATAAAAAAGAGGTAATTTGACTGCGACTGATCAGTGATATACTGATCATGTACACGCTCATAAGGCTCCAAAGCTCAGATAAATAAGGGGAAAGATCTGGAAGTGCTTTGAAACTCAGGAGAAAGATCTTAAAATAAATTCTAAAACACATTAGGAGTCAGTGTATGGACATGAAAAGGGAAATAATCTGTTTTCTTGGTTCATTGGAATCCGTTCACACCAGCTGTTGTCCAGTTTCTAAATGTTTTTATAACATGAAAGAAAGTTTCCAAACATATGGCTGGGTATTGGTGTGGTGGTTAGGACCATCACTTTGCAAAAAGGATCTCATCTGAGGCTTTTTTGTGTGGAGTTTGCATGCTGCTTGGGCTTCCTCCCTCAGAAACTACAGAAAACGTTCACGTCAGCTGGATTGGTGTTTCTCAGTTCTCCCTAGAAATGAGTGTTAGTGGTTTCTGTGATGGACAGGCAACCCATCTCTGCTGATAACGGCTGCTTTCCGAAACATTCCTGCTTTACGATGAATATCTAAGGATGTAAACTAAATTTATGTCTACCCAGGAAGTTTAAAGAAGCAGTTTCCCAAACATTACACATCTTTACTTTCTGGGAATGTTCTCTGAGGACTGTCTGAAGGTGAAAAACTCTTTGGATCTTTGTCTGTAACATCCGTTCTGCTGTTTTATGCATTATTTAGCTCGTTGTTCATGGCAGAAACAAGGGATGGGTATCAAAGGGACCGCTGCCTGAAGTTTCAGTAAATCTTGAAAATGATCTTATGTACATACACGTGTATATATATATATATATATATATATATATCATATTTACTTACTTTATACTTGCCTTTAACTAATTGTGTTCTTGCCTTTGTTAGAATTTTTTCATATTTAAATTTTTGTTTTGTTTTATTTTTTCTGGTTTTTTCCTTTTTGTAATTTTTTTTAATTTAAATTAATTTGCATAAAATGGAACAATGAAAAAAGGGAAACATGGTAAAAAAAAAACTATCTCATAAAAGCTGTTAAATAAATGAATGTAATTCTCAATACAGAAAATTAAAAAAATAAATCCTTGAAAATTATCAAGTGTAGTCTAACTTATTCAACTTTAGGATCCAGACTAAAGAAGATATGTATGCCATAAACTCCAAACCTCTGCAACCGTGCATTAGAATTAGCATGGATGGATGGATGGACGGAAAACAAAAAAACTTGCATAAATTCTCCCATATGCTATGAAATTAAGAGTTCTACACATAAACGAGCCCCTGCTGATCCACCCCGTGGCCCTTATGAAGCCATCAGAGCCTGTTTGCGCTGGATGGAAAGTTTGCTTAATTGAATTTGAATGCAGAAACCAGTTGAGTAAATATGAAAATGTTTCTCATATCTTGTTTGTGCTGCTTCTCCTCTTGAAACACTGATAAGAGAAATCTATCTTTACACGAGCTGAGGCGGCGAAGAGCTGCAGCTCTCTGAGGAACGCTGTGAGAAAACAGCCAACGATCCTAAATGTTTTGCATCCCGTCTCCCGCTGTTGCATTTAAAACATTATATCAAAACGTGGACATTTACCACGTTAAAAATCGCTGTAGTCGCTCTTGGTTTATTCAAACTGCACAAAAAAGAAACCCAGACTGCATCAATCAGAGATGTTTGCTCCCCTGAAGCATGTGCGGAGCGAACAGGCAATCAGGAGGCAGAATACATTACAGGCCCTCTGTTGTTGGTAAAGCAGAGGAGAAAATCTGGGGAATTGTCATCCCCTTCTTCTGCGTTCACGGATGGCAGCTTCACTCTCCGTCTCCCATCTCCCGGGCGTGACCCCATTCACACGCTCCGCTGGAAGCTTACACTGCGGCCGGTGTGGGCTGCAGAGCTTTATCCTAAGCTTTATCTCTACCGCGCAGGTGAGAGCGGAAGAGAGGTGGAGGGCTAGGCCGTCTGCGTGAGGCAGAAAACGCCGAAGACGCCGGGACAGATGGAAGTCAGACAGGAAGACTCTGTTTATACCAGCAGTGTCAAGCCAGATGTTCATGCTTATTTTACTAATTTATATCTTTGGACACATGAGACTTGTCTCCTTCTTCTTTGTTTGCACTCCTTGAATTGTATGCAGAAAAAAAAGTAAATCAATCAATCGATGTCTCATTTCGCTTTGAGTAAAGCTAATACAGGAAGTGGACTAACATAAACGGCATTTTGGGTAAACAACCAAAACTTATGTGCATGTAGTAAAGGGGTGGGCTCAGGAGGATCAGGTTATAAAAGAAACCTTAAACCATTCACATCTGAGTGACCCGCAGCGGTCGCATCCACACGGTATCAACCGGGTCACCAGTAGCAGAGATGCTGAAAGAACAGAGTCACTGAAGGGAAATGATGAGATGTGTGAATGTTTTTACAAAAAGTGGGTCACTTGCATAACATCACTGCTTCAGAATAATTCACAGTCCTGGCCTGAAAGTGTAAGTGAAGCCAAAATGAAGAGATGACGACATGATGAAAGAACCAGGGATGAAAAGATGTGACTGTTCCCACTGATGACACAGAACAAACTATGGTCTTACAGCCAGTCTAACATGGAGTAAAGTCCAATATGGCATAAGGAAACACACACATACATATATTCTATACACATATAGAATAGAAACAAGTGTAATTTCCTTAAAAAATAAGCATTTTTGATGATGTTTTATATACTATAGGAATCATACAGATGTTAACTCTCCATAGTTGATTTATAGAAGGGGATTCACGATTTTAGAACCTAATGTAAATCTTTAAGTACAGTTATTGACGAATCGTACAATTATTTTAATGTGGCTTGTCCCAAATTTAGCGGCTTGTTTTAAGACAATTAAACTAAATCTTTTATGGCAGACATATAAATCCGTCCATAGGCCTTTAATTAATCTTTAAATCAGATTTTAAATGCAATCCACTTTACAAAATAAAAATGAAAGTAGCACCAAAGACTTTACAAAATCTACCCTAAACACCAAAATAAGTAAGTACTACAAATAAAAAATGCCATCCAGTTCAACTCTTACAGGAATATTATACTAGTTATACTGAATTATGAAATAAACTAAATATGCTGGCAGTCACAAAAACTAAATAAATTATGCATATAAAGAAAGGAAACGTGTTTGGCTAATTATTACTCCTATCAAATAATAGTAATAGTTGTTATATCAAAATGGTTGGGAAGCCTGATAATAGCCTCATCATTACTGTGGGAGAGAGAAATCATCCAATCTAAGAAAGTCAAAACAAAAGTTTAGTCAACAGGAGAACTTTTCAGGAGGCTTTGAGATATTTTTTGTGGCCACTGCCCAACGTTTAGCTGAGTAGCTCATTCAACAGGAGCACCATCCTTTTATGACCCACCTCATAGTGATGATGACCGATCAGACTTTCAAATGATGTATAAAACATTCATTGGTGTTGTTAAAGTAATTCACCTAAATCTAATTTCCTCAGGTTTCTTGGTTTAGTTTAAAGCAAGAGTAAAAAGTTGTGTGGTTTTAAATTAAATGAACTTCAGCTCTCAGGTCTTCAGGAAGGTTATCCCACAGACATTGGCCATGATAAGCCTCACTCCAGCTTTACATGTCATTAAAAGATCTTTTCAGCAGACCTGAGAGACGTTCAGGGATCATAGAGAAAAGGCAGATCTTAGAAATAGACTGCACCAAGGCCATTAAGAGTTTGAAAAACCAATAATAAAAATTTAAAAGGAATTTTTTGCAGTCTTTGCTTTATTTTTATGCTCCAACCAGACCAAAAAGTGGGACTGAGCATGTTAAAAAGCAAAAGACGAGTATTATTTATTTTTGTTTTAAAGAAAAAAAACACTAAAAATCAAATATGAGGCATTTTTAATCTTCATGGGATGAAGAAAAACATATGTGCATGTAGGAAAAGGGGTGGGCCAGCTCAGGCTTGGAGAACCACCGAATAGGTACCATATGTTTCCCTGAGTCAACTAAGGTGTTTCTTTACAGTCAATGAGAGCAGCTCGATTTGATGCTGTCTCTTTATTTCACCCTTCCTGGTTACAGAGTGTTTTTTTCTCGGTTCGACTCCGCCCCCTTAGTCTCTTAGCCGCTAAAGATCGGCAGACAACTTTTTTCAAAAATAACATGACCATATTTAGCGGAACCGCAGCAAATACAGTGACGTGATAGATAGAAAAACATAATAGGGAATGGAGAAAACTAAACAGACTGAAAAATATGACCCAAAAAGAATAACAAGATATATAGGCGGCACCAGAAGTGAATAAATTACATTTTTCTGCACTCCTGAACGCTCGGAAAAGACAAAAACAGGTTTTTAAGGGCTTAAAAAAGTGGATTTTGCATTTGTAGCCTTTAAAGTTTCCAAAATCTCACACTGGAAACAAAGTTTGAATCAAAAACAAACTTCAAGGATTACAGAAGGCTGTTTCATCTGAAGGCCAGTCAGACTCAGTCTTTTATACTTTTCCTCTTCAAACCATCAGAACTTCGTCAGGTCTTTGTAATATAAGAGGAAGACTCCCCGGGGTCCTCACCAGTGTTCCCACAACCCCTCGACTCATAAACTGCTGCACTGATTTGACCGAAAACACTCCCCAGGGGGAACTTTCCTCTCTCGGTTAGGCCTTACATATCAAGCGGGATTATTTATTCACTCCATCTTTGTCTTTTATCTTTTTTATATTTTCTTTTGTAGATCGTGACAAAGTAAATTTTGTGGAACTTAATCTCAAAATAATTACGAAGACTTTTTGTTCCCCTGGATATAATAATACCTTTTATAAAGATCTGAATTCCTACTGACATCTATTTGCCCAGAATAAAAGACTAACCCACAGTTTTTTATCAAACCTTACCATCAAAGATTCCTACAGATGAAGAATCGTGTTGAAGCTGCTCAGACTAAATAAATATGAACTCCAGCATCATGTGTTTGCCGATATTATCAGCAGCAGCCTGCGGTCAGCTGGGCTTTATCGAACCACAGCTGCCGTTCACCGCTCCTCCGTCTGCCTCTCCTTTTATTTCCCTCAGTGCCTTACTAAGGCCTGACATTTTCTTCTAGCACGATAGAGAGACAGCCAGATAAGAAGCGATGGGGGGAAGAATCGGGGGTAAAAGAAGTGGATTGGAGGAAATCAAAGCGCAGGTCTTAATGAAGAGATAGAGATGAACGTGTGGTGTGTGTGGAGGTGAAGAGATGACGATGCAAGAGTATCCGAGGAGGGAAAAGATGGAAAGTGGGAGGGAGGCAGTTTCCATAGTAACCTGTGGTTGTGCGAGTGTGGGATGAGGTAAGATGGGAGAGGAAGGTGGAGGGAGAGACAGTGATATAGAGTTATGTCGTGGTTTAATTGCTGCTCTCCAGTCTAATCTCCTGTAGGCCCAGTGGATCCCTGAGAGCTTCGCCTGTACACGAACAAGAGGCTCCCATAAAAACTGCTCAGCAAGCTGCACCGAGTTTATAAAGCTTACAGTCCAATAAGACACATAGCTCTCTAACGTATAAATATACCTATACTATACATTCACCTGTCATTTTATAAAATATAAACAATACCAATATTACAATTAAAACTTTTTAACTGCACAAGCTTTTTTCTAAAAATACAAATGAAAAGCTTTGAGCATTGCTGTCCACATAAAATATCAGGTCCTTTAGTCTAATTTTCAATTTCAACTACTGGCTGTCCAGTAGACCATTATCAATCAATCAATTCATCATATCATTCACAGGAAAACATTTATATTTTTATTTCTCAAATAAATGTTTGGGCCTTAAAAATGGTTTTGATATTTTGTCTCATTCTATATTACTATACTGCTTTTTCTACAAACATTTTAACTTTGAGAGTGTTTAAACTAGAGAGAAAACAAGTACAAAAATAGCAATGCCTGGCTGAGGAAAGTATATAAAGTGTGTGGTGGGGGTTTTAAAGCCTTAAAACATCTATAATAATTATATAAATAAAAAATAAAGCTGACTAATTGCCGGCTTTCGCTTATTGCATGTTATTTTTAGGACGTAACTCCCACGACTACCGAGGGACTGTATATCTTAATTTTTGTCACAGATGCATGTTTTGGAGCATGAAAGAAAGAACAAATGAAGGAAATACAATTACATTTGAAAAAGTAAAAATTCAATGTTGAAAACAGATTATTCCAATCACCTTCACATTTCCTACTTTGCTTTTTTTCCATCTTTAAACTGATTTGGATATTTCTTGCTGCATGTGCTTCTTTTAGAAATCAAAGTGCAAATGTAAGAATCTGGTCTTCAACCTGCAGACTGATGTTCATGCTACTAAGTTCTTGGCAGAGGAGGAAATAAATAATACTAATAACAATAACAATTATGTATGAAGCTTTGCAGGTATGAGGATCTCAAAATGACATTTTTAAAGTGACGGAAGGAATTGCCACAAGTAACAATTAATGGAAGGAAATAAAAATCGGAAGATCAAAGCAGAAGAACGAGAATATAACACATTATAAATAAATCATCCTATTCTTCTTCAGAAATACGTCGTTCTGAGGCTAGTGGAGTTTTACTTTTTAACTAGAAATAATTAATTTGCAGTCCAAGTCTTGCTGTCGAGGATGATAGCTGATTGCAGGAATGGACTCCTGAACATTTCTATCTTGAAGAAGCATCTATTGAACACACCCTTTTATTTCAGCTAGAGCGGGGGTCTCCAGGTTTTTGATGTTTTTCTGCTCCAACACGGCTGATTCAAATTGAAAGGAGAAATTCAATTTCAAGATAGCTCCAGTATTTAGCCGGGCAGGCAGCTAGGAGCCGGTGTTTTGATGCCAGTTATCGCAGGATCATCCTGAAAACAGAGATTTGGACACAAGACGCCAAAAGATAGCGATCGCCAGGTAATAATTTTGTTCATTTCAGCTCTCTAGTACGTTGTTGGGAACTCCATCAGAGCACTTCAGTGTGGAAAAAAAACAAGTTTTTAGGGCGAACTTAGACGCAGGAGCAATTGCCCGATACTTATCATTAGCTGTGCTGCTAGCTGCCTGCCCGGCTAAATACTGGAGCGATCTTATAAATTCCTTTCTCCATCACTCACATGTATGAAAGAAAGGATGAAAACAGACCCCAGATTAAAAGAAAGCAAAAATGCCCTTTAACATCCCTGCGCCTTGATGGATTTAGGAAGACAAACATATCTGCAGATTTTTCTCTTTACTTTCAGTTTAGTGCATTTGAATTAAATTCAACGTCCCGCCATCACGGCTGACCAGACCTGATCCACTCTGCTTTTCTTGCAGCGAAGGTTTGATGCATTACATCAATCCCTCAAATGTTTCTGCTAACTCGGTGCTTGCATTATTCAATTCTCCCACAATATAATGACGCCCTGCTGCCCTCGCACATCCCTCTTCCCCTTGTTGACACTGCCCTGATTTCACAGGGAAACACATTTTCCCCTACGATGTTGACTCTACAGGTGAACAGATGGAATGTGACGATGCTTCTTGCATCTTTGATGCATTTCCCTGCAAGCACACACAAATACCCAACTTCCCCCTGCAGACACAAGCTCCCATGCTGGGTCTGCGATGAGGTGGAATAATCCAATATCTCTCCACGTAGTTAGCTTTCCAATATGAATTAGCTAGGTTGCCGTTTGCAGAGACTAATTGAATGAGTTGTGATTAGCTGTTTCCACTCTGTGAGGCTTTATGGGTTTAATATGACATATTTTACCGGGTGGGAATATATCAGCTGATTCCCCTAAGTGCAGGACTTGTGTTTATTTCTCTGCTTTCGCTGTAATGGAGCATTTACCTACAGCGGCAGGAGACGGAGAGGAGAGCCTTTATAGTGCGATGGAGAGAAAATGAGAGCGCGCGTGAGAGAAAAGACTATTTTAGGTCCAGGGTTTTGCTTGTGCTGCAGTCATTTCACTTGAGGGATTAAGATTCAGAAAGCCTCCCTCGACTCTCCCTCCCTCCTGTCCTCCTTCCCGCTGCAGCCTCTTGTGGATTTACTATTTACTCCAGTTATTTATCACTTTGGAGCTTTGATGGAAGGGCCTGCAGGGCTGGAGAGAGTGACAGACTTGTCAGGGATGGAATTAAAATGCTCCAGCTTGTGTAAATTGATTTGACGACTTTTTCTCTTCCCTCTTCCTTTTTTCTATATCTTTTGTGACAAAGTCTAGATATATCTGAAAATCTCGAAATATTGCCCAGCACTAGTTGACATAATACCTATTTTATTGTTTCCTCATCGAATTTGAAGGTTTGAGCTGAAGGAAGGTAGAAGAGGACGGCCGGCACAGCACAACAAAAAGGGGACGCTCTTGTACTTGTACACCATGAACCCGGAGTGGTTTGACCATGTTTGTCACACACCCTTCCATGCATGATATATTTTTAGAAATGTTGCATTGAGGAGACTTATGTTTATTACCACAAACACACCCAGCGGATTCTTCTTTGTTGGTGTTCGGCGGACTGGGCATTGAAACTAAAAAGTGAAGTTTATAAAAATGGTACAATTCCAGCAGAAGTGGAAAGTCAATCCTGGTTCAAATTGAAGCTCGATGCCCAACCCTAAACGGATGTGTACACACCACTTTCTTACAGGGGAATTAATTCCTCCCTGCCACTAGGTGGTGGTATCAAACTCGTTCGTTCTCATTGCAACCTTCGTTTCTACTGATTGCCAGGTAACAATGTGCAAGACCGTTAGTTAGCATCAGCAAACTTTAAACTTGTTGCACCTAAGCTCAAAAGCTTGACCGGCGTTTAACCCTCGTCCTGCTTTGTTTTGGTCCACTTAAACATGAGAAATGTAACGGAAAGTAGACGCTGTTTCTACACAGAGATATAGATCTGGCAACTCCTGAGGTATGGACAGAGAATCCTTTAGTGTCGATGTTGAAATGGTGACTAGATGTAAATATTTATATATTTAAGACTGATTAAAATTGATAAAACAATTATCTATATATCATTTTTTTAAATTTTGAAATTTTAGATGCGAATGTATTTTTTTTTTAATTTTTGAAAAAATTGTAGCTATGACCTTTAATAAACATATTTTCCTCTTTCCTCTCCTTTGACTCAATTCTAAAATAACTCAAGAGCTGTAACTTAAATATAAAAAAATAGGGACCTTATAATGTTATAGTTTTATAGTACAAACGTGGAACATCAGAAGGTTTATTTTCAGACTGTATGGAGACGTTGTGACTTAGAAATATTGGAGCAAAATACATTTTATGGAAATTTTTCTTGTCAAGTGGTCTCGTCCTTTTCTGCCCTTAATAAGGGGAGTGATTTCCTCTGAAGCTTTTAGATGTTCATTGAAGTTTATTCCTCTGTCCTCTGTGTTGTGGAGCTTGACACTGCCAAAGAAACTGAGATTATTGCTGTTTTTAGACCCCTGGCTGGACACACACCTCTGTGATGAGAATGCACACATACAAGTCTTTTAAAAAGGTAAGGCAGAAGATCCTGGAAATACAGTTCCAGGATCATTTTTTCAGCCAATTAATTAAATACATAAGGGAAAATGTTTTGGTCAACTGTGGAAGGGACAAGACTAAAAAAAAAAAAAAAAAAACCACACAATTTTATCCTAAATATTTGATACTTTTACGTCTATAAAAACTCAACTGCCATTCGTCCCTTTCCTTCTCTGCGTGAATCGCATGCTCTCATAGGCTTAGAGTAGTTGTAAACAAATGCAACGTAAAGCGAGAGTCAGAGCTCGGCTAGCTATATTAGTTTGCATACATTTAAATGTAAGGGACAAAATGGCAAAGGAGGGAAAAAAAGAGAATAAAAGCTGAAGGAGAGCAGAGTGTGAGCAGGGTGTTCATCGGCGGCTCACCTGAAGCAACAAAAGGGTTGCATTGTGATGCCACGGTTGACATATTTCTTGTGAATGTCCCAAATTTAATCTCCGTGTTTTAATTGTGCCTTGTATTTTTTTTGTTGTATATTGGGTGTTTTATTGGGTATTTCTGTTTCGCTGTTTTATTTTAAAGTGTTAAAATTCAATGTTTTAAGCTGCCGTCTTGGCCAGGCTTCCCTTGGAAAAAAGACCCTTGTGTCTCAATATATTATATACATGGGTTTCACTGACGTCACGATTTGCCTGCAGCTGCCATCTTTAGGACCTAACGCCATCAACTGGTCCCAGGGGATAAAGGCAGTCGCGCATCTATGCGAGAGAAAAAGACTGCTATTTGGGGGGAAAAAAACACTATTTTAGGGTTTGATCCCCATCTAGCATTATTTAAATTACTGAGTCCTCTGAAATCTGCCCAACATTTGCCAACTTTGTCTTTTGCCGACATCTACTAATTCATAAATCCATCGCCCAACACCGGCGAATCACTTACAGTAAGGCAATCATACAGGAGTACCAACAGCTACTTCACCTGGTGGAGAAAAACCTTTCCTTGATCACAGGAAAGGTACGTTGTGTCTTGATTCACTACTGTGCTAGTTTTATGGCTGATTAAAACTATGACAACAGTTACGTTTGCTCTCTCTTTTGGTTTAGCTAGCTGTTCATTTATAACTGTTAGTTTGCTGCACAGAAAAAAACACCATAAAAGTAGCGAAGGGGGCGTTTCTTTATTTATTTTTCAATTACAATTTATGTCCAAATATCCAGATAACATAATAATTTCCTGATTATCTGGCACTGGACG
>JAVQJG010013437.1:0-15298 GCA_036024015.1 Craterocephalus amniculus
CGCGTGTGTGTGTGTGTGTGTGTGTGTGTGTGTGTATGAGTGTGTGTGTGTGTGTGTGTGTGTGTGTATGTGTGTGTGTGTGTGTGTGTGTTTGAGTGTGTGTACTTACTGCTGCTGCAACTCCTGGGTCAACCTAAACATATAAATCATGCATGAATAAGTTAAACATGTGTCATGATGGCACTTTTTGTCGGTTTCCACATTAATCTGTGTCTAAAGTCCAATAGGAACTAACATAATTAAACTTACAGGAGCATCAGCAGCAGGAAGGAAGGGGTTCCCAACTAGTCCCTGAAAAAATAAAGATTCATGATTGAGACTGACGACTGATTATTTCCAGATTATCTGAATCAATCATCTCTAAATCTACTTGAGGCAAGATGTCAGTGAACCCCGTCTACCTGCTGCTGGTACAGCCTGTACATCTCCATTAACCTCAGGGCCTCATTAGCATGGGCTGCAACCTGCTAAATAAATACCAGACATCTCCAGACATGAGTTGCAATAAAGCCCATTATCTTGTCTCTTTCAGACACCCATCATTCTGATTGATGATATGACAGGAAACAGGACACGGCAAGCCTGGCAGACAGACTCAAAACTCTCACTGAGAAGTAAAAAATAAACTCTCTTACCTCATTACTTTCACTGTCTGGTGCCTACAAAGCAAAAGAATGGAAGTGAGCATTAATTAGCTCTGAGGAACAACAGTGTTTAAATGTTTAAAGCGGGATTTGTTTTGCTGTCTGATGTAAAATGACATGATGCGAGACTCACAGGGGCTGCAAAGATAGTGACCAGCAGGCACATCAACAACACAAACAGCTTCATCATGACTCTATCTGTAAAAAAAATATATAAATCAACTCTCTTAATTTCCTTTGCTAAATAAACCTTTTTTTCCAAGAACTAAAGATAAAGAAGAAAAAGAAAAGAAAAAGATCTTCTTGTCGTGGCTAAGTATGAATTAAGTCTCACCTCTGTTGTCCTGGTGCGGTTAAAAAAAAAGAAAATAAACAAAAATACAGTGAGTACCTTTCCCTCAGAGATGAAATGAAGTCTACTTCATGTCTCACATGGATGCCATTTATATCTGGGAATATCCTGTGATAGCCAATCACATCCAGTGAAATGTGCACAGCTATGTGTTTGAAGAAATCCTCTTACATGTCAAAACTGAAAAAGGTGGTATGTGGGGTTGAGGCCCTTGTTGTAGTTAATTACACACTGTGCAAGCATGCTACGTATACTCATCTTTGATGCCCTAGAACAAAACTTTAAGAGACAGCATGCAGAGGACAGAAGCCCGACATGATTTCAGTTCAGGGAATTTATTCATTATTCATAAAGATCCTGTTCGGCAAATAAATTCTCATTGTTACTGTGACAAGGAGGTGATGCTTCTGTTACTTAAGTAACTTGCTAAATTAGGCATATTATATAATAGAATCAGTTTGATAAGCAGCTTTTAAGCTGTTTTTTCTATTTAGAAAACCTCCTGACATCCTTTCAGTCAATGGTCATATAATTCTCTGACTTCCACCACTCATCTTGGCTCTTCTACACCAGTTGTGGAGGGCCTTCCTCAAATTAATGGGTTATTTTATAGAACTTGACAACAAGCTGTAGGGCTAGATTTTAAACAGTTACATCCTCAAAAAGTCAAACTTGTGTACTGAGAGCCTTCGAAAGATTGAATTACTGTTTGATGACCAGAAAATTCTTTGTAAAATGGTAGGGAAAAAACATTGGCTGCTCCTTGGTGAATTTTCAGATTATTTTATTTTATTTTGGATATCTACTGACCTATCAAACAATCAATGTTTTATTGTTTATATTATGTCATTCTCCACTGGATGCAACATTAAAATATATCATAAAGTGAACAATGAAGGTATGTTTCACAAACTAAATGTAACTTAAAATGTCTCCACTTCCTCAGCTACACCTACAAAATTCTAAATGCTGGACATTACTGATTGACCAACCAATCGTTTTTTTTATATAAAGAAGCTTCTGCAAGACAGTTAATTTCTGACAAATCTGAGAGTAATTTTAGATGGAGTAACTTGCAATATAGTTTGCTTTTTCTTGCTGTTCCTTTTTTACAGTGCTGTGCTAAGATCGTTCCTCAGAGCAAATCATCTCAGTTCCTCCAGGCAGCACATTTCCACCTTCCTCAAAAAGTCTTTTCATCCTCACATACACTTAACACACTTTGCAGTTAATGCTGGTGGAAGCTAATGGGCAGTATGGTGTCTCCTTGTGTTTACTTTGGTGTGTTTGTACATTATAGTGATTTTGAACATTGCAGGTCTCGTTTTCTGTTGTTTTTTTGTTTTCTGTTTCCAGATCAGATAATGAAAGACTTAACCTGCAATCTGCAAAACTCTATCCCAGACAATCTTAACTCTGCTGAGATAATGAGTTTCGCGAAAAGATAACAATCTTTTCATTAGTTCATCAAAGCCTTACTTTTGCACTGACGCCACACAGGCAGATTAGCTCTGTAAGGTTATTCAGGTTATAAGGCAATTACTGCTCCAATAGGAATACCTGTCTTTTTGCCAACTTAATAAAATTGTCCTTCGTTTAGCGGAGCAAGCATGCTGCTGATGTGCAATAAATAAATATGATTTGTTGACTCATGCTTTCAGACTTGCATTATTCATGATGCTGATTGCTGTGGAATGAAGGTCTGTTTGTCAAAAGCATGATTGAGAGATTGGCTCAGAGGTGCGTCCTGTCATGTTATATATGACTGCGCTTTGTGGTCTGCTGTTTACCCACAGTGAAAACAGGGACATCTCTGGAGACAGCATGAAATAGGCCTCTAACTGCCCCAAGAAGTTTCAACTCTATTATAACATCGTAAATCATGTTCAATTAGTGGCTGAAACAGCAAATTCAGCAAAGCTTGAAGCTCTTTACAAGAGACTGTTACAGTACGACAGCGGGAGAGCCTCTCTCCAAATGTTTGACATTTATAAGCTTTTTCACACATTGATGACAGCATCCCCTCACATAGCCGCCAGCATCAGGCGAATTGGAGATCTGGAGGCCTGTTCCCCAACAAGTCCAAGTCATGCAACTCATAAAACTGAGCTTCAGGCAGGTCGGTTGCTGGAAGCTGTAAGGTTGTATGTTCACATTTTCTGCGCTGATTCACATATGCTTTTGATCAGTATCAAAATTCATAGAAAATGTAAATGAAACAAACTGCAGTCACTATAAATGAGAAAAAATAAACTCTCCATGCTCTCAAACCAAATTCAGTTTGTTTTATCTTTGTGATGTGATTAAGTCAAAAGCTGAAACAGGATGAAACTGATAGAGAGTGATGGTTTTTGAGAAACATGGGAAACATTCACATTCTTGATGAACATTAGTTCTTCAACTCCAATGTTTGGGCATAGAAAATATTCTATACGCAAACATTATAGCCTATGCATATTCTTATATTACAAGAAAGAAAAGGAAAAAGAAATAATTTAATGTATTATAGGTCATACGTAGGTAACCGTCCTGCAGATGCAGCTTCTATCACCTTGTTTTTTTCCAGAGACTTTCTTACAACAGTTGCACAATAGTGTGCAAAGGTTACAGTGATATTGAAGGATTATGAAGTCTTTTACAGCAGCTTTCATTCGTTCTCTAGCTGCTAAATATATGTTCAGAGTTCCACAAAAGAAAACCAGCAATGAAGAGAGAGAAAATAGCGTGAGAGGATGGCGCCTGTGTATTGCAAGTGTATTTGAAAAGATAAGTGTTACATCAAGTTGCAACTGGCTGTTGACCCCAGGGCATCAGGTATGTTTCCCCTGATAGTGTTTATTTTTCTTTGACACTTAACAATTCAGTGTGGGGCAATCTGGCAACCACTGAAGCAATCTAGATCATGTACAATGTCCTGCAGCATATACTTATATGACATATGATTTAATGTATACTGTTGCCAAAGTGTAGGCTATAAACAGCATTCAGGATAAGTTTAGACCTGTGTATCAGGTCAGCTTACTGTTTCGTGTTAGTTTGTTCTTTATATCCTCCTCTACCCATCTCCCGTGTCTTGAAGAATTCACTGAGGGCAAACACATATCCTGTTTTAGCTTGATTCTTTTCTTCTGTAGCATTAAACAGAATCAAAATAATCAGACTTTAATTGTCTCTAGCTATTGATACTCTTTAATCTCTAGATGATGAAAATCAAGCTGACATTTGGTATATTTAAGTGTGGAGGAAGGGGTTATGCCAATTTACAATGTTTTTTGCTCTTACTGAGGCTATGTCTTTGCCAAACATTCGGGCTCTATCACATTTCAATTTAGTCTGTAGAAAAATTACCTTTAATGTTACACCTCTTTTATTAAGAAGTTATGGACAAATTACCATTCAATGTTTTCAATGTTTTGAAATTTTGACAACATAGCTATGGAAATTAAATGCAGCTGCCACAAAAACAAGGCACCTGAAATTGTCTCATTTGAAAGATATGATTATGAAAACAACATAGCAAGATGTTTCACCAAGATGGGAAGTGTATTGAGGATTAGAGTTGAAGGTTTCTGGTTTGACCTTTGGCTGGAGCCTTGCTGTGTGGAGTTTACATGTTCTCTCCGAGTACTCATTCAGAGTAAGTGGTTCTTTGTCCTTCTGTATTGGCCTTGGCAGCCTGTTCCCGGTGTCCCTGGCAGCTGCAGTGATGCAACCACATATTTAACCCTGCATTGGATTAAGCAGGTGTAGACAATGGAAAGTTACTAAGATACTTTTAAAGTACCCGATAAACATAGCAAGGGTCTATTTTATGTGGAACCTTTTCTTTTCTTATTTTTTTGTGTTATGAATAGCTTTATGTCGTAGTAACTGGAGTACTTCTTTAAGAAACATAGACACAAAATGTGCTTTCACTGCAGACCACCAAAATATATACCATTATACCAAATTCTTCAAGGAAAAAAGAAAGCAAAAAAACGGAATTGCTTCAAAATGTTTATTCTTTAAAAGAAAAAGACATGAAAATAATAGGTTAGAATCAACTAGACATACTATGGACATGCAACAGAGTGGGCAATCACACCACTCTTTACACTTTTATATCAACTTATTGTTAGTCAATAAAGGGAATCAAACTGTTCTTTAAAAATGATGGTTCACATTCAATGCTGACAACCGTCTTATAGTTTGACAATGTTATTTGATCATATAAAAAACTGCTAATTTATGACAATATATGCTTTTTACTTCAAATTCAATTGTTGATAAGCATATACAAAAACACAACCACTTCAAATGATAAAGATGTGGAGGAAAGCATCATTTTCTCCTTTATATCTTTGGTGGCACCTTTGAAGACAGATAAGAAAAGATGTGATTGATTTTTTTTTCCATAAACAGAAATTTGGTTTGCAGTCTTTTATCTTCAAATATTACTTGAATATTACCTGGCTTGTCTGTGTTGGTTGATCCTGCTGGAGTTGTTGCATTGGACCCTGGGATGGATGAGCATTGGCATTGGATTGCATCTGATGGAAGAAAACCAAACACATACAGTAACAATGGAGAAACAAAACATCCAAGAACAACAGGGGCAGTTTTTTTCTGTTCTTACATTGGTGTTTTGCTGGGGAATGTTTTGCTGGGGAAAGCCAAACGGGAAGACCTGATAATACAAGGAAAGCCAAAAATGTTACATTCTTTGCCACAAAAAAAAGGTGAAAGAAGATTTTGAAAGAACTCTCACAAAAAATTAAAACAAGAAGGTTTTTTGTTCTTTTGTTTATTCTGTTCTTACATTTGTGTTTTGCTGGGGACCATTTTGAGAAGGATATCCAAATGGTAAAACCTGAGAAAAACAAATAAAGCCAGTGAGTCATTATGTTTCCAGATATGTAAAAGGAAGATTGAGAAAAACATTTTTTTAAACATCTCACATCTCGTGGAACAGGACTGCTGCTCATCGGAGGAACGTTAGGAATGATCTGGGGGAAAAAAATTCAAGCACATGTAATACAGTTCTTAATTATACTCATTTTTTTATTTGCAGATTCTCATCAATAATTATGTGCAAAGTGCAAATATTTACCCTTTGCTCAGTGAAGTCGTAAGGGTAGAACTACAAATGAAAAAAAACACATCATCACACTTATCAGTAAGTTTTCCCCAGAAATTGTTACTTGAACCAAACATGCTCTGAGAAGAACTTACAACTTCAACACTCTGCCTGCCCGGGGGCTGAGGAATGGAGTATTTGACTAAACCGTAACGGGGAAATGGCTGCAAAAAGCACAATCAACCAACAGCCAATGTAATTGTGTTACCATCATATCTTTAAAGGGTTGATGTGTAATATAAATCTGAGCATGCCTACCTCTGGATTAGGTCCAGCAGCACCACCAGCGACTCTCTGTGGAAACAGCTAAGAAAAACACAGATGTTTAGGTGTACTGTGAACAGTTATTGTCTCTGTAGGGCCACATTTCATACCAGTGAAAATGTGTATAAAACCATGTATTTATTTATGTAAATATTTCACATACAAACTCCACACTGTAGCCTCCTTGAAATCCAGGCTGGAAACCCATAGCAAAGGGATTTTTCACCTGATCGAATGTTAAGAAGAAAAAGAAAGGAAACAAAAGTCTGTAAATAGACAATTTGGCGAAGTAGCATTTCTGCAGTGCTTCATACGGCAAAACCCAAAACAACAGCTGAGGCTAAACAGCTAACAGTAGTGCACACAATGGATAATTACCTGCGTAAGTGGTGCCTGCTGTCTGGAAACTGTGTAATGTGGCAAGTACTGAAACTGAAGGCAGAAACACAAATTGTTGGATTAAATCAAAACATCTTTTTGTTTGGATAATATAACTTTCTGCCGACAGAAAGTAAAAAAATGTATCAGTTAGCCAAACACTTACTGGTACAGCAGAGGCCGCGCTAGCCAAACACAGGCAAAGGAAGGCCAGTTTCATTTTTGTCCTGAAGATATAATATTGACCATCACAAATTCTGAGAGAGTCCAACTGCATGGTTGCTTTCTGTTAGATGAGTAGGGATGAACTCACCTTCGGTGGAAAAACAAGCTCCAGAGAGAGAAAACGAAAGGGTGACTGTGCTTGATAAGATGCTGCCACCTGATAGTATCATATCATCCACGGCGTTATTGACACTTTTATAGGGTGCCCGCTCACCAAAGAGCCAATTACACTCAAGGGGAGTGAACTCACTCAATGAGTGGGTAGTGCAGGTATCTATTCAGCTTTACTAAATAACAAGTGGTCACAGCCACTTTCTGACTAACAGACTTTGTTTGATTACAGTGTCTGGATGCAGAGCACCATCACCCTTCTCTCCAGCCATTCTGCTCTCATGACATTTATGCTGTTTGTGATATATTAGAGCTATAGAAGTTATAATGTATTTTAAAATTGCATAGAATAGCAAAATTGTGGCTCACAAGAGTGGCAGCATAGGAAGTGCGATAAAGTGCAAAATGTATTATAAAAGATATTCATGTCTTCAGTACATGTACAGCATGCATTTTCGAAGAAGTTTGCTTTGTTCTCAGTGCTTCACTAAGAACTGAATCTCTGAAACGCAAAATTTTAAAGGTAATAGTTTCGCTAAGGTCAGAGGAGAAAGGGCAGAATGGTTAGATTATTTTGAAGAAAACAACTCAAATGCCCACTGGTTACAATCAAGTTATGAAGAATGCCCTCTGTGTGAAAAACATCTAAATCTTAAGCAGTTGGACTACAGCAGAAGAAGACCACACCGGGTGTCACTTCTGGCCAATAAGAATATGAAACTGAGGCTGTATTTCACACAGGTTGTCCTAAATAACATGAAGGCATGCTGCTCTGTCTCAAAGGTTCAGGTTGGTGGTGTAAATGTGTGGATAAATATATTCTGGGCACAGTAGATTCATTGTAACCAGATCTCAATCTAAAAAAGCAGCTTTGTGATGTGGTGGAACAGAAGATTCTCCTCATGGATGTAAAGAGAACAAACCTGCAGCAACTGTGTGATGCTAATATGTCAATATGGAGCACAATCACTGAGAAATCTTTTCAACACCTTGCTGAATCTATGCCAGAATGAAGGCAGGTATGGTAAAAGGTCCAAACTGGAGTTGACATGGTATACCTTAAATAATCATTGGTAAGTGTATTATACTGTATACATGTAGATATCAGTATTAAAAAGTTAAATCAATGTTTGAATAATGCTGAATGAACTCTTGTTTCACTTGTCATAATAAGGAATTATACATCACCCACCTATACTGTTGGATATTTCATAACTGAACTTGTCAGCTTGATATTTGTCAGTTAATGAATCAAATATTCTTCAAATGTACATTGAAGTTATAATATAGTTATGTAAACACTGAACATTCAAGATGATTAAAAGTGTTACTCATTTTATAACAGCAGTGGCTTTCTTTTCCCTTATTTTTCCAATCACGTCATCCAACTATCTATTCACCTCTACTGTCTGAAAAATTATGAAGGACTGATTTACAGCTGTGTTCAGTTTGCTCAGTAAGTCCTGAAGACAAACTGCTTAAATAAATCCACTGGCAGTCAGAAACAGTTGTAGATGTTTCATTGCGTTGCAATTAGATGAAAAAAGTGGCTTTAAAACATCCCACTCACAGTTCCAATCACTAATAGAAGTTGCAGAGTCCAGATGTAATTTAACCCCAGAAAGCTGCAAATAACTAGATAATTTCATCTTCTTCTAAAGAATGACTGAATTAGAAATAAAATTCATCACAGAAGTATCTACAAGCTACAAAATAGAATGTTGTTGATGGCTTGAACACCTGGTGCTTATTATGTTAAAAAAAAAAAAAAACTCACACAAACAAGATAATGAATGAATCATTTTCATTTATTACGAAGCAGAAATATTACAAATTTGGTTGAGAGAACATGCTGTTGACTGCAATTGATGATACGCAGGAACAGAAAAACACAATCCGATTTCACAGCATGGCACCACTTCTGTTGCAAAGAAGAAAGCTTTTTTTTTTTTTACTTTTAATGATCAAAAAACTTTAGCACCATATTAAGAGTTCACTTTAACTCCAAAACGCATAGCACTAATTTTTTTCAGGATCCAGGAAAGAGGTGTGCAGGCCTGTCGCTTTTCATCAGAGCTCGTTGCTGGTCGTACATTGTCAGTCATCTTAAATAAAAGTTTTTAAAAAAAACAGACACTATGATTGCTATATGATTGTCACATGTTCTCAGAGACAATTTCATTAAAACCTCTAAGAAGAGTTTGCGATATGCGTAAAATTCCCTATGAGAGTGAATCTAAACGGTACCTGTTTGTGTGTACATGAGTAGAAATGCTGCTTACGCAGGTTGTTTTCAGTCCTCCTCATCATCATCATCACTGGGTTTGGCAGCCTGTAATGACAGAGGCTTGCAGTGAGTCAGGAGTCTCCAGCATATCATCTGATGTGTTGCTGTTCCCCAGCAGCTCAGCAGGAATAGTTGCAAGACAGTTTCTTTGATGCAATACTTATTATTAGAATGAACCCTCTGCCCTCAGCATCAACTCTTTTTTTTAAACATCTATTGCAGTCATTGAATAAACGTCTGTACAGAACAATACAGTGTGGTCAGCATCTTAATGATTACTAAATTAATTAAATTATTTCACCATGCAAATTATCTTACAGCAGCAACGGGTGCAACTGGAGCTACGACAACAACTGATGCAGCTGGTGCAACTGGTGCAACTGGTGCAGCTGGTGCAGCAGGGGCAGCGGGGGCAACAGGGGCGGCTACAGCAGGATTTGGCACGTTAAATCCAAAGGGGTAGTACTGGAGAAGATGAGAATGTAACAAGATCATTATTTCAACAACATCTCACATCTTTCTTTCAGTAGGGTTGTGATCTGTATGCACTTACCACATCGTCATGTTCACCGTTTCCTCTGGGAATCTCTTGCTTGATGAAGCCACGGACCTTTCAGTGAAAAGACATTCAGGCAGAAATGCACGCACATATGTTTTGTGTAGAAATGATCTCTTAAACAACTTTTACCTTTTCACCATATTCACTAAATTTAATTGACATTGTTTAATGTTCCCTAAGTTCCTGCTACAGTCTACCATGAATAATCTAGACTGTGGCTACAGTATATCAAGTTGTGATGTGTCACTCACAGGTCCTCCGACAAGGAGTCTCTGGTTATCAACTGGCAGCAGCTGGAAATGAAGACAGGCTGGATTACTGAATAAAAAGAGTCATTACTGGATATAAGCATGTCTTGAAACGATGTTGAACGATAATGAGTTCTTACAACATCCAGGGTTCCAAGTGCAGCCCCAGCAGGGATAGCCTGGATGGCCTATGGAAAAAACAAATTAATCAAACTGACCTTTGTAGGACTATAGAAGAGACTCAGAGAGTGAGGAAATCTCACTGTAGCTCAACCCAGAATAAATGATCACCAGTGGAAAATAAATGATGAGTGATGTGTGTGCTGAACTAGATGTTAATAGTATATAGCATTTATTTTTCTGTGTGTGTGTGTCATAAAATACACAAGCTGATCCCAGTTTATGTTGTTACCTCAGCTGGAGCATAGTGGATGTCATACTCCCTATACATCTGTGGCTGTAACAGAGAGAAAATAATCTTTTTAGGTTAGATATTTACTGCGGTGAGACATGAATATAGCTTTTTATAATATCTAGAAATCAGAAAAAAGACACTTTTTTTTTCTTACAGGGGCACACAAAGCCATCCCAATGATGCAGACTGCAAGCAGTATGAATTTCATCTTGAATTCAGCTGTCAAAAAGAATATTTCTGAGTTATAACATTTTGTATTTGCTGCTTTAAATACAAAAAAGAAACTAAACTATTATCATGATAAGTAAAACATCCTGGAGAATTTGACATCACATCTGTGACTACATTACCTTGTTTTTTCCAGCAGCTCGTGAGTACTGAAGGATTGCGATTGTGATGCGGTGTGATGAGCGCAGGGAGAACTGCTCCTATTTATTTGCTGACAAAACAAAAGACGTGCAAACTTATGACAGGTTTTTGGTGATTAGCCAAAAAATGTCATTTTATGTTCTAAAAAATCTGGCAGCTCTGGCTCTGTGAGAAACCCCCTCAACACTTTTCTGGCCTGAAACATTGAGGGGTGACATTAATCACTTTTGATCCTTCAGCGATGTGATTTACAAGATGCATCTGCGCAACAGCTTTTGCACTCGAGATTTTATGAGCGAGGAGTCGAGAGTATACAGAGAATCGTTGTAGATACTCTTGTATACATTTTATGAACCGAAAATGCAATATTTAAAGCTAATGGAGAACAGATGATAAATATTGTGTTGATTACATTCAAGTTATTCTGATAATTAAACTCACATCCTATAATATGGAACAGTAAATGTGCTTACTCAGTGTTTGGTCACTGCACCACATTTATGAGCTTGTGCGAATACAAAATCACACCAATATGTTTATCCTTTCCCCTTTTTTTCAGGCGGGGGTCTTTATTATAATGACTGGCACACAGAGTGCTGGTGTGATAGCGCTTCCTCCCTTGCACTGGCGCCATGTGAAACAATGTGATTGTACATGAGTAAGTTCTTTTTCATCTTAAAGATTGCACAATTTCCTTTAAATTGACCAGCTTGAACCATTTCTTAAAATATAAGTCCATGTAACAAAGACAGAACAAAAGGAGAAAACACCATTACTGTCATTTAGCTGACGCTTTTATCCAAAGCGACTTACAATTGAGTTTTACCAGCAGTGCCATTACTGGAGGCAATGAAGGTAAGGTGTCTTGCCCAAGGACATTGATTGCGCATATGTACAAGTCCAGGCCATTTTAATTAGCAAAAGCGGCATAATTTTAGCTTTGGCATGTCGCTTTTTCTCTGTCAATGGGGTAAACTTCCGTAACTTCCGGTTTCCGATCAGCCAGTAAGAGCTTTCCCCTAGGGAATCCGGAAGATACGGAAGTTAACCCCACTGGCAGAGAAAAAGGGTCACACTAAAGCTAAAGAATAGCCACTTTGGCTAACTAAAATGGCCTGGACTCGTACATACGCGATATCAATGAGTCATTCATTTTTCCATGAAGAAAAAGGTAGTCATCATCAGAAATTATTCATGGTATATCCTCTCCTTTTTATTTGGTTTATTTCATAAAATGAAAAACAAAAAACAGTGGTAATAAGGTAAATAAAATTAGTTCTTGAAGTTTACTAATAAAATGTTAGTCAGGGTTTTGGATCGTTAGTGGGTTAATAATAGCAGTGATGTTAGACGTCTCTGCTGGTGGATGCTGCCTCAGACGAACTTTCCCGGTGCGTGCTGCAGTTAGGGCTGACCAGGTGTTTGGGCAGTGGACGCCTCTGGTGCCACTTTCTCCAAACCTGCTGGGAGGTTGTTACTGTTCGGCTGAGATCCCGAACACGTCAGCTTCTGTGATGGCGGGAGTCCAGCTGTTGAGCTCCCCACAGCTGGCCTTGTGCCTTGCTGTTCTGCATTAGTGAGCCCAGCAGCCTGGACCTGAGGTGGAACCACTCCTCCACCGGCAGGTGGGTTTGTCAGCACATTAGGCATGAACAGACCCAACTGGCTGATCTTAGCTACAGTCTGAAACAATAAAGAGTGAACAATTTCTGTAAGATGTGCAGGCGAGAAGCAATTTCATCACCAGCAGGATCATTGAGTTCACTGACTGTTTGAACATGCTGAAAGACTGATAAAAATCTGGCTGTCTCACCTCAAGCTCCTCCGAGCTCAGACCGCCAAGTGAAGGGTTCTGGAAAACATTGACAGCGAATGAAAAATGAATATTCTCAGAGTGACAGTCATGAAATTGCAAAAGTTGCATTAATATCCAACATCACATTGATTTGTGTATTCACCATGAGTTGTTGTAGCGCGAATGCAGACAAGGGGTTCTGTGAATAAGCAGAAGAGTCTAATTACTATTGAGCTGTTTTCAAAATTGCATTAGATTTATTATATAATGACATTTAAATTGTCATTTCTTTTATGAAATAAAATGCTGAAACCTGTTGCTGTGTTTGCTGGGCTGCAGTTCCTGAAGGTGCTGCTGCCTCTGCAACTGGCTCTGCTGGTAACACTGGACTGTTGGGGAGCTGATTTGTTGGAGTTGAAGGGACAGATGACTGGAAAATCATCGGGAATCCATACTGGGGAAACTTTCCAAGAGACATAGACAATATTATCTTTTTTTTAATCCTTGTCATAAATTCCAGCCATGACTAAAAATTTTAATGCAATTCTTACACCCTACTGTAAATTTCAGCAAATTTGAAAATATAAATTATAACCAGTGACACTTGAGCAACTTGTTGCAATAAGGTCTGAGTTCCATCCCAGTAACATAAATCAAACAGTTTTACGGCAAAATACAGACATTCTGATTTGCACAACACTGCCTCTAATGAAAGGGTTTCAGGTTGTCTCGGATTTCCTTTGAAAGTGTATCTGAAAGCACATCACAGAAAATGAAACCTTTACTGCATTGCAAAAAAATGTTCAAGACCCCCAAGGGGGCACCTTTCAAGTTGTAGTAGAATGTGGCTGGAAACTTTCTTTAAAATAAAAAAAAAGTCAATTGTACATACAATGCTTTGTACTGTGTATGTGTCTGTGTGTGATCTAGCTGCAGGCACAAGATCTGCAAGATCTTTTAATAATATCTTACCGGCTGATTGCTGTAGGGTGATGGGAGCATTGGGAAGAATCCATAAGGTGGAACAATCTGGCAACACCATCAATTTCAAATTAGAACGAGTGGAATCTAAGTCATTGTGTAAAATGTGGACAGTCATAAAACATTGTTTTATTTTGTTAAACCTACCAGAGGCTGTTGTGCCAGCTGGTTATTAGGCAGAGGTCCTTGGACACTCTGCTGCAGTGGGATGATTACTGGAATGCCCCCTTGTTGAAACCACATGCTGTATGGCAATGCTCCCTGGGCAATACCCTGAGGATTTGGCTGCTGGAGAGTCCCATGATGTGCTTGCTCTAAACCAGGAGAAAGAGGAGCCGGTGACTGAGCTTCAGGTATCTTGTTTGTAGCTTTGACAGGCTGAACTTTTTCAGTAGCTCCTCCTTGTGGCAGCACTGGAGCATTGACATCTGGACCAACCTGTTGCAAAAAAGATTTGAAAAAGCATTTCAGATGTTGACCTGAATAAATGTTAAACCAATGGAAAGAAAATATATAATTTTTAATATTCTTTTTTTTTTTAAAGTGAGTCTACTTACTGGTACAGCAGATACCATTAAGATGGTGCATGACAGTAACAATATGGTAATCATTTCTAAAAAACAGTAGAAAATCGATATCATTCAGAATGTTTCCAATGTTATGTCCCTTCAGAAGACTCCGAGTAAATTTACTGGACCTGTCTAGGTGGGCACATGGTCTTATGCATTGGCTCAATGACTGAAACAGCCAATCACGTCGCAGACAGAAATGCACAAAAACCTACCTAATCATTTGTTCTGAATGAAGCAGGGAGGTGGAAGCGAAAAGAAAATTGTACTGAATACCTTGAACAGCATGTTATCCTCCAATTATGATGCTGTAATGTCTATACAAATGAACAAACGGTAAAGGGCCCAGTGCTTGAGGTTTCCTGTTACTCAGAGCACCTGTGGGTGCGGCACATGTGTCAGTGTCTACCTGGTGTAATTACCAAACCATATATGTGGAATGTGCAAAAAAAAAGTCAGAAAAGCACACTTTCTCTAGAGCTGCTGCGACCATGTAAACTATAGTTAGACTGTCTGTCACAAAGTGCACAATGAAACAAAATAAATATAAGAAGAAGAAATAATTTTTGATATGTTCAATATGTACACATGTACAGATGCATTTTGCTACATTAACCCTTGAATTATCCCTAAAAAAACTTACATGTATGACCCTTCAAGTAGACATTTTTGTCCACTTTCTAGAAAGTGTCCAATAAAAGGTTACAGGGAGCTGATTTTTGGCAAGGGGAAGTAATTTGGGTTTAAATTTGAGGATTCTAAGTTTCAGCATGAACATCTATTATTTGACCCTGTAAATGCAGTTTTATCCTATCCATGATCCTTTAAGTGGACGTTTCTGTCCATTTTCTAGAAAGTGCCCAAAAAAAGGTCACAGGAAGGTGATTTTTGGCAAGCATGTGTAATTTGGGTTTAAATTTGAGGATTTAAAGTTTCAGCATGAACATCCATTATTTGACCCTGTAAATGCAATTTTATCCTGTCC